>JAGPOW010003642.1:6035656-6067115 GCA_030014935.1 Caiman crocodilus | reverse complement strand
GATTCTGCCCTGCTCAAGTCCCTGAACTCCATTATTGCATCTACTCTTGTAAGAGGTCATTGCTGACCCATAAGCGTAAGTCACAACGAAGGTTAGACCGAGGGCATTTCAAGTTGGGCCTCACTGTGCAACTGGGAGGCAGGAGCTGGAGGGAGACTTGGAAGAACTTCCTGACGAGGAGGGCAGCCAAGGAAGTGTGGAAGAGGCTGCCTGGAGAAACTGTGGCATCTTCGTCCTTGGAAGTTATGTTGGACAGACACTTGGCTGGACCGGTTTAGTTAAGGGTGATCCTGCCTTGAGCAGGGGGTTGGACTAGATGACCTGGTGAGATCCCTTCTAGCCCTGCTTTCCTATGATCCTTTGGATTTCCCAAGATTCAATCCCATTTGTGACATCAGCTTCCTCTGCGGGCATGGAGGTAGATGTGGAGCTCCTTCACTCCCAACTTACGCCCTATGAAAGAAGATCTTGCTAAGGGTTTCTACAAATATTTGAGTTAGTCCAATGAAAGATGTCAGATTTACCTCGTCCGCCGATGTCCCTAGACCCATACCGCTGCAACCTACATCCCTATGAAGTGGAGTTTCAAAACCTGCCCTGTCTCACCAAGGATTCATTAGCAAAGTCTTGAGGGAAGGAAGTGCTAAGTGTTGTTACTGCATTCACCTCCTCCTAACAATAATTAATTGTACTCCCTGCTCCCGGGGCACTTGCCATGCCATGGTTTTAAAGCACTTTGCAAGCCTCATTAGTTTTCACCACTGCCTTGCAAAGTAGGTAAGTATAGCTGTCTGCATTTGACAGACAGGGGAGCTGAAGCATGGAGCAATGACAGGACCTGCCTAAGGACTCACGGAAAGAGCCAGGACTACATCTGTAAGCTCCCAGCTCCCGGTTGGTGCTTGCATCACAAAACCAGCCTCTCCTCGCTGAAACTGGAGGAAGGCAAGCGCCAAGAAGCATGCTGCTCAGAGAAATCTATCCAGAGCCTGATTCAATCCTGTCCAAGTCAATGGAAAGAGCCTCCTGGATTTCTATCAGACACCCACAGGTTCGTCAGTGAGTTGGTAACCACTTTGTGGTGCGGTAAGAGCCACTGTTCGGTGTACCAAGTAGCGCTAAGGAGATGAGACTGTTGTTCTTGTCTCACCTACCACAAAACAGCTGGGGCCCGCAGGGGTAGGGGACAGCCAGCTGTGCAGGGTCTCAGTGCATCCTTTCTCCCTGGTGCCCTCCCATACACGACAGGGCCCACCGTGACACAGGGATACTCACAACTCGTGGTCCAGGTTTCACATTGATCATCTCCGTGTGTCAAAACTTAATTATAATCCCCTTTAATTAACCTCCCCCCACCCTTTTAGAGCTGTGTGAGAGCGCTCTAGAGAAGGGCATGTGATGGTCCTCCAACACGCTGTATCCGGATCTTTGTCCGACTGACCTTTCTACTCCAGTATCCGGTATCCTGATGAAATGTGACAGTTATAATAGTCTTTTGTGTTCAGCATCAAGCACATATAAATAGTGTGTACATTTATGTAAGTGCATATTAAGGGAAATATGTAAAATCTTTCACCTAATAAAGGCATTGTCCTTGGCAATTCCTTTCAGTGGAGGGTGATGGTTAGACTATGATTGCTTTGTCTGTAGGTCTGAAGATGGCTGATGAGGCTGATCCAGGATGGACAGACTCTGTTGTAACTCGGGCATGTGTTTCCATGCGGGGTGGGCGGCTCTGAGTGGGTTTGATCCGCGACACCTATTTCTGCTGCTCTGCTTTTCCATCCCCTGTTGTCATCATCAAGTTTCCAAGTACTGAGATGCTTGCAGCAGACTCTTCCTCCATTTGGGGTGGTCTATATATAGTAACTTATAGTCATACTAACATATAATACACAAAATACAGAATAGGTATATACCATATAGTTATACTATTATGCGCATATATGTGTACCTATATGTATATGTATAGGGATTGACATTCAAGTTCTAGCTGACTCCTCAAAATGCAGGAAATTCAAAGCAAAGACTTGATTATCTTTGTAAAGGTCAATGTCAAGATGTATGAATTAGATTTGACTTTCCACTGCAGTGTTTGGCATTGGTAACTCTGTTGTCTTGAGTCAGGTTATTCTGGATCGACATCATTATACATGAGGTGAGGGTTGGGTGAAATCAGTTCTGTCCTAGTTGAGGCACTCTGAGCTGTCAGGCAATTTTTCCCCCCCTCGTGTTTCCTGGTGCTTTTCCATGGGGAGCTCTGTTAAAAACAAATGTCAGTCCTCTGACATTATGACAATGTAAGTGAGGCACAAGCGCGTGAGTATCTGGAGCATTGCACAACCGAAGAGATGCAGCTGGAGTCATTTTCATGATGCAGCAACTAAACGCTCTTTGAATTTGCAGTTCCATCTGGATGTGAAACCCAGGTAGGCGAATGCAGTTTTCAGCAGCACAACATGTCACCCAAGTGCCAGCCCTGTGCTCAGAGCTATAAAACACAGGCAGAGCCCTCCTTAGCTTGAAGAGCAGAGCACGATCGCTTTGAGGCTTTTAGCAATGCCAGGATTTTACTCCATATCTTTCCCTGCCTTTTCTTGCCAGCCTCATCATGTCTTAGAGGCTGCTTCCCTAAGATGTTATAGTCTATCTAGCACCCCCTAGTTTATTTGAGGGTACAGATTTTACTCTGTGGTAGAAGCAGAGTGGACACGTTAAAGTACACCAGTGTAAGTCGCTCCGTTTCAGAGTAATTGCTGCTCAGATCAGGAGTAACTTTATCCCAGTGTAAATTAACACGGGTGTACTAGTCTGTCTGCTCCCTCAACTGATGCAAACCAGATCTCCCACCTAGTGGCCCGGCCTGTAACAGCACCGACCCCAGCAGGCTCCCAATAGCCAGTTGTGTGTCCACAGGGTAAATCTGCTATGGGGTGAAATGTGAAGTCAATTATTTCATGATAGCTGTGTCATATGGCCACACCCTGCACCTGACATTGCTATGTTGGAACACGGGCCGCAAAAGTGCCTTGAAAATAGCATAAGCAATTGAGACCTGTGGTAGAGGTGATATCTTTTATTAGACCAACTCGGTTTCTGCCCCCAAAGTTGCCAAATATTGCATTTTTTGCAAAAATCGAGTTGGTCTAATAAAAAATAGCACCTCTACCATGAGTCCTGATTGCTTTTGCCTCTAGACCAATATGGCTACAACCGGGATACCTTGAAAATAGCACATCTCACACACAGAGCATGCCAAAGGCATAGTCTGCATCTATATCCGATGAGGAATAGTCTGCTCTGCTGCTGTTGGCTTATGTTAATACCTCGCAATCATAACGACAAAGATGTATGAGTTTACACTGAGTTTACATTGGATTTCCATGAATCCAAACCAGGGGAATCAGAACAGCCACCTGCCCTTAACAACTCCAGATCTTAAATGGAGGGTTGAGTCTTGTGTAGCTCCAGGAATCTCTGCAGCATATTCTGAATTCCTGCAGAGATGAGCTCATCCGAAGAATTTCACTGCGCTACTCGGCCATGTCTTCAGAGCACCAGCGCTTGGCGTTGCAAGGCTTTACTGAGCTGGCATGCACAGTCACCTCGCAGTGTGGACAGGTCCTCTTTATTGTGCAGCGAGAGAGCAAAAAAAAAAAAAAATAGCCGTGCCATTACCTGCTCCCTGGAAACCCTTGCGTAGGTGATACGCAAAGGAGGCAGAGTCCAAAGGAGCGCGGAGGGTCAGCCAAGTAACAATTATTAGAGTTATTATTCCTGTCTCCACAGACCATGATCTTATGTGACCTGATTACTGGAATGGGGAATGTTAGAGCACTTCCCAGTCATTTGCGGCTCGTTATCCCACCCGGGTAAAAGGTAGAGTGACCTGTCTGAGCTGGCAGCCCAGTCCCCATCAGCTGAGTGCTAGTTCAGCACCCTGTGTCTTTAATCACCCTTCCTACCCACACCCTGGTTTTATTGTGTCTGCCTTTGAGGCTGTAAGCTCTTCAGGGCAGACACCACCTCATTACATGCATAGGTCAACACCAGTCCAAGGTACTTCATAAATATGTAAGCCCTCCCTTTTGAGTGAAAATGGGCCCTTCCCTTTCAAACCCTGCCAGAACCTAGCAGGACACCCCAGCCTCTCTGCCCCGAGGTACTGAGCTGCCACAAAGGGTGATGATTGCTTTGTGCACTTCTCTGAAGTCCAGGCCATTTGCACCGACTAGAGAGGGTGCATGGTAGAGGAGGAAGGCCGCTCTCCTGCAGCTCCCTGCGCTAGTGGATCCAAGGCAGGGGGAACGGTCCGGTCTGCTTACGCGGGAGACCAGGCTGGGGGACCTGCTGTTGTCTTCAGCCCTTAGCATCTTAAACATCTGAAGCCCAAATCCTGCCCTCAGCCACCGTCTGCTTAGTACCCAGTACTGGGGGCACCCTGGGAAACCTAGGAAGTCCCCAGGATCTCTGGGGGAGAGCAAGTGCCGGGCAGGGCTCCTCTGATACTGCTGGCACAGAGCAGGGCCAGCAGCTCCCAGCCCTACCATGGCTGGACAAGGAGGGAGATCAGGCTGAAGGGGGAGGATGGGCTGGATCCTTCCTGCCCTCTCGCCTTCCCCTCCCCCTTTCCATCTCCAGCCTCAGCTCCTTGCAAGCCTGGGCTCTGACCCCAGCGCCTGGGAGTCTGAGCCCGGGCAGTGAGCGGAGACGCAGCGGCGGCCCAGCCGCCTCCACCCGCTGCCCTACCGGCCTCTACTGCCTCGCTGCTGTCAGCGCACACCTCATTAATCTGGGCTGGCAGGCCGCAGGGCCCCGATCGCCCCTGTGGATCCTGCTCCAGAGGGGACACATGCACATGCATGACTGGGAGCTCCCGTGGGATGTGCCCCGCTGCATCCAGCGCCTGGGGCCTGGACCAGGTGTGGCCCAATCCAGGGGCTCAAGCAGAATGAGCCTGGCACTACTGGCAGCCAGACCCGGGGATGCAGCAGAATGCCCGTGCAATTACACACGTGTGCACTCATGTTGCAAGGCACGGCTTGCCAGGAGGATTTTAGGCTCATCGTATAGTTTAGGCTAATTCAGCATGTTTTGCAGTTGACATGGCTTCTTCTAAGTCATGGAGATACCATGATTTAAAGCTGGGACCTCCGACCTTGATATGCCAGAGGCAAGGGTTTCTTAGGGTGATCTCTTCTGTTGGGCCAGCTGCATAGCTGGGATAGGGTCGATCCCATAAAAGAGAACTTCACCCTGAGAAATCCTTGCCTCTTGCATGATTTCGGGACTGCCATGTCTACAACATCACTCTTACAGTACCATAATCATGTGTGCATGTGTACACAACTGCACGCATATCACATACATACAGGCATACTCATGCATATGTGGACTTTTGTGTGTGTACACATATACCTATGTGTGTGTGAAATATTGTCACTAAATCCCCTTTCTCTTCTTTAAAGTCTGGTTTACACGAAATGCGTGTCTGATATCTCAGTATATACCCCCAGCCCAGTGCATCTAAATACCGGATGACCCTGGCTGATGGCTTCTCTAGTAATAAGTGGCATTTTTTTTTTGCAAGCATATCTCAGTGTCAACAAATATTTGCAGCTATTACAAAATCCTGGCCCCCCCCCCTCAACATTTGGAAAATCCACTTGATCAAACGCCTTCCTGGTTGCAAAAGAACTGTAGTTTGGACAAAACCAGGCTGCATTCGGTTGCCTTTGTTACTTGGAAAACCATTGCATGGCTTGTAAGGCATCATTTGCCTGGAATGGATTTGTGCACCAGAAGGTCCCTAGATCTGTCACTGCAGAGCCGTGGCAGCTCTTTCTAAGTCCAAGGGTTGTTGTACCTCCCCGCATGCTGAGACATATACAGCTACAATGGGGAGTGTGTGTCTTCTGCTAGGGTGGAGGGGGGCAGGGGAAGATGCACCTTATAGACTAAGATGCATAGAGAGCATGAACTTTCCTGAACTCGAGTTCACGCCATCAGATGTGTGAGTGACCATGGGAGGCTTTTCTTTTCTCTCCACTTTGCCTTGTGAATGTTTTTTAGGGGTGTCTGGATGTAAAACTGTTTCCAAGCCCAAAACTTGAGGTCACCATTGACTTTCTTAGGTGTTTCTGGGGCAGTGTCCGAGGCCTGGGGGTACAGTTCGTTGTGCTACAAGTGCAGTTTGTCCTTCTAATTCCCTTGCCCTTTACATGGCAAACACTGGGCGAGCCTTTTGCAGTTAGTATTCAGGGCAATTCCTCTTTGCAGGGGAAAGCCAAGGATCAGAATGAGAAAGCGCAGCACAGGGTGCCCTCTATCAGCAAGCAGTCATTTACTGCATCCCCCATAGCAGGAATGGGGGTATTAAAGGCACTCGCCTGTCTCTTCTTTAACCAAAATCCTTTGAGATGGCTGTGTGTGCACCGACACCCAAACCTGCTTTCTCTTTTTCTGGCTGTCCTTAGACATGTGCGCATGTGTATGTATGTGTATACATATACACATACATACACCCAAACATCACACTGCATATGTACATCATACCACTTTCAAAGATAAAACCCAAGGATCAGAAACACTCTTCCAGGTACTCTTTTGTCCATTCGGCACATGCACAAAAACACAAAGTTATTCACATACACAAAGCTTGCTTTTCTTTCTTGCTTGCTTACTTGCTTTCTCCCTTCCTTTTTCTTTCATTCCCTCCCTTCCTTTCACCTTTTCTTTCTTTCTTTTTTTCCCTTTGCTTATCTTTGTTTCTTTTCCCCCTCCCTTCCTTTCCTTTCCCTTCCCTTTTCTTTCTTTCTTTCTCCCCCTTTGTCTTTCTTTTTTCTTTCCCTCCCTTCCTTTCTCTTTTTCTTTCTTTTCTCCCCTTGTGTCTGTTTCTTTCTTTTACTCTTCTCTTCTTTTCTTTTCTCCCTCCCCCTCTCCCTCCTTGGAAAACCGGAAGACCCCCAGGCACAGATAGTCCCTGGACTCCTGTTTTCTTGTCCCGGTCTCTCCAGCTCGATTCTGCTCCTGAGGCTTGCCCGCCCCCGCGACTCTTCCACGTGCGGCTGCACCCGCCCGCCCGCAGCCCGTGTGTGTGCACGCGTGTCCCGCCGGTTCCCCCGGGCGATCGCAGCCTATTGCACACACGATACAGGCACAGCACGCATCTGATTTGGCCCGAATCGTTCACGCATTGAAGAGGCGTTGGATACATACGGGAGAGCTCGTGCATCATGTAGGGACAACAGCCTGCGTGTGACACACATCGAATAGTTCACTCATTGCACAGATATAGCACGGGTTTGATGTATATGACATAGTTTATTACATAGGTATAGCATACGTTTGATAATACATCAAACAGCTCGGGCATTACCTAAGTATAGCATGCATTTGATACAGAGAGCTCGTGCATTGTATAGGCATACCTCATATTTGATAGAGATGAAATAGTTCTTGCCTTACATAGCTATAGCACGGATTTCATACATATCAAATAGTCCGTTCATTGCGCAGACAGAGCATGCATTTGGTAATTATTAAATAGCTCGTGCATTATATAGGCGTAGCGTGAGTTTGATAATATATCAAACAGCTCGTGTATCATATGGATACAGCATGCATTTGACATATAGCAGCTAGCTAGTGCGTTAGATAGATACCGCACGCATTTAATATGCATCAAATAGTTTGTGCATCCTATAGGCATAGCATACATATATCAAATAGCTCGGGCATTATATAGATGCCACACACATTTGATGCCCATCAAATAGTTCGTGAGTTATATAGGCATAGCGCACACTAGATAATATATCAAATAGTTCGTGCATTATATAGGCATAGCGTACACTGGATAATATATCAAATAGCTCGTGCATTATATAGGCATAGCATACACTGGATAATATATCAAATAGCTCTGGATTATATAGGTATAAGCATGCATTTGATACAGATAAAATAGTTCATTCGTTACACAGCTATATCATGCGTTGGATGTATACCAACTAATTCACGCATTATATAGTCACAGCATGCTTTCGATACATATCATGTAGTTCGTGTATTATAGGTGTGTGACATGCACTGACTATACATCAAATATTGCGCACATAAAGATGTGCGCTAGACTCGATATTATATAGGCGCGATATCCGTCCGTGCAACGTCGACACAGCAGAGGAACAACTGTATATCAACGAGACTGAATGTCGGTAATTTATCGCCTTTAACACACGCGTGTGCTCACTACCCTGCACATACGCGAAACACGTGAGCGCCTGACACGCGTGGGCAGGTAGGACACGCGCTATTGGGACGGGCTTGGCTGCACACGCAAGCCGAGGTGTGGACACAGGCCAGGCGTGCACCGCCCACGGGAGATCACCCGCCCAGAATTTGGAGAGGGCTTTATTGCCCCTCGGGGCTCTGGTGCTCTCAGAGAAAGGCTTCCCCCCAGTGCCGGGCGTGTGCCACGTCCCCGGGCGCGGGACTTGCTCGCTAGCTGGACTTCTTGCCTTGGGCTCCGCGATCCCGCACTCAGGGCTCGTCCGGGCATTTCTCCCAGTTGTAAGGGTGACTCCCTTCCAGATCATCAACCCCCCTCCCACCCCCAAAAACCAAACCACCCCGCCCCACTCGGTATAAGCCTCTTATCTGCCCGCAGCTCTCAGCCGGCTCCGGGCTAGGGAGCGGGCGCTGCGCCCCGGCCCTGAGCCAGGAGCCCGAGAACGGAGCCGGCCGCACTGCCCCAGAGCCGGCAGCCGCCCGGGTGTGGGACCTCCGGGACCATGGAGATAAAGAGGCTCCTGTGTTTGGAAGAGCCAGAAGACAAAGACAGGGAGAAGGAGCGAGCAGGGTCGGGCTGGCAGCGGCTGCCGGGCAGCGGTGCGGGGCGGCACAGCCGGACACGCAGCCGGACACACAGCTGCTCCGCGCGACATGTCTCGCAGGAGCTCACTCGTGTGTCTTGCGTGTGTGTCGTATGGCGTGTCTGTTTCGTGTGTGGGGGTGTAGTTGTACGCCTGGGGACCTATATGCACAGTGTGTAAGTGTGCATACTTGCAGGAATCAGAACTGGTGGGAGCGGTGATGGCTTTTATGAGACCAACTCGATTTTTGCAAAAAACAAGACAAAACAACACCAAAAAACCCTTCTTCAGTTGCACAGGCAGACGAGTTCTTTAGTTGCAAGCTTTCGGGCACAAGCATCCTTCTTCAGGCATAGGAGAAAATATTTCTTTGCAAAAATCGAGTTGGTTTCATGAAAGCCATCGCCTCTGTCACCAGTTCTGATTCTTTCTGCCTCTAGACTCATACGGCTACAACCTGGATACCTGCATATAACATGGATGTATGTGTGTGCATGCGTGTGTATAGATACATAGTTCTCATATATACTCAAATATTTCATATATGCATGTATTCGATGTTTGTGCGTGTATACATATATATTTCTCAAATATCCTTACAAATATTTCCTATATATGCATGTGTTTGCGCATGTATACATACATATTTCTCATATCGCCTCACAAATATATATATATAAATATATGTATGTATGTCTTCGTGTGTATATATACACATTTCTCATACGTATACTCACAAATATTTCCTATACAGTATATGCATGTATGTGTGTGCACATGTGTATTCATATATATACTCACACATATTTCATCTATACATGTATGTATTATATGTGTGCATGTGCGTACATATTTCTCATATATACTCACAGATATTGCATCTGTTTATATGTATGTATATGTGTGTGCATGTGTATATATTATATACTTACAAATATTTCATATATATAGTCATGTGCGTGTGTGCATGTATATATTTCTCATACATATATTCACACATATTTAACTTATGTATATATACTTGCTCGTATATATATTTGCAAAGTGTGCGCATCTCTGCATCGCATATACACTTCCGTGGGTCTAGGCGCTTGATATAAATTTGTGTGCATGTTTATAAGCAGCATATGTGTGTATACCCATCGACCAGCCATGACAGAAATCATTCTCTAAGCGCGGGACTGCCGACCACAGTGTACGTTTGCTATAAACACATATATACTATACACATATGCATTTGGTATGATGCAAGTACATATTTGTATAAAATATAGAATACAAGGAACAACTTACCATATAAAGTCGGCAAGGGTATTTTTGACCACTGCATATAAATGCTTATAAGTACAACATATATTTTATAGTGAGTACACACGCTGCATAAAGATGCATATCAAGTGTGCAGAAATATCCAAAGACATAAATATGTATATATGCTGCATTTATAAATACATCCACACACACACACATACATCCACACACATTGCATAAATATATGCACGAACATGCACATTAAGCATGTAAACACCCGAAGATACATATCTGTATAGTATATATAATTATATATATTATATACTTAAAATATTTAATATATATAGTCATGTACGTACACTATACAGAGTATATATAGCTACAGTCATAAACACACTCATATATACATACACACACTGCATATAGTATGTCTATATATAGACACAGTACGGACACCATTTGCCATTTCAAATTCTTGTCTATGTATTATGTGCACATATTAAAATATGTCCATAGATGGGCATATATAAAAGACGTATACACACTCATATAGACACTGCATACATTATGCGCCTGTATATAAACACGTAGTTAGTTGCCACTGCAAATGCGTGCCTATTCATGACCCGTCTGCATGCACCTCTCTGCAGCGCGTGTGCACGCGGGTAGATCGCTATAAGGCTATTGCAGCGCAGATCCAGCGGACCGGCAGCATGCTCCGTGGGTCTCGGGAGCTCACGCTGTCTGCCTGCCAGGCCCAGGGTGCAGAAACGTGTGTGTGGGCCGGTGCTTGTCCCCGCAGACATCCCAGTCGCCCGGTCCCAGGAGGGTGCCGGGACCCGCGCACGCACCTCCAGCCCCGGGGCAAGCCTGGAGGGAGCACAATGAGGCCTGGTGGTCTCCCCCGCCCCTGCGGAGCCGAGTCCCCTCCTCGTGCCTTGGGCCCCCGGGCCCGGCCGGCTCCTTCCCCGCTCAGACGCGGTGCCCGGCGCGGAGCGGGGCCCGGAGGATCCGCGCTGCTCCCGCGCTGCCCGGCGCTGGGGACCCGCCTGCGGCTGCTCTGCCTTCTTGCCGCCGCTGCAGCACGGCCGTCCTCAGCATCTTCCTCTTCTTCCTTTTCTTCTTCTTCACTATTTCCTCTGTTATGTCCATCATCTTGATCGCTACTACATGATTCACATTCTCAGCACCATTAAAACAAGTATCATTATCTTCGTGGTCTCTACTCTTACAATCTCAGATTCACCCATTATCATGATCACCATCACCTTCGTCACCATCACTATTATTATGATCGCCTTCAGCTTCACTATTCACACTTTTATTCGCCCTTCCCTCAACGCTATTACCCTTCTCGTCTTCTTCACTATTCTCGTTTTTGCTATCACCATCACCATCACTTGGATCGGTATCTTGACTGCTACTATTATCATTATTCTCATTTTACTAGAACAATCAGAATATCGTTGTGATTATCATCCGCTTCGTCACCAACGCTATCATTATATCATCATTATTACTACTATTATTACTCTCATCTTCTTCATCACTATTATCGTTATTATTACCACCCTTTCCCTCATTTTCACTATTATCATCGTTATTATTATCATTTTCATCGTCACTATTATCATTACTGTTATATATTATAGCATATTAATTCTTATCTGACCATCTACGATCATTATCGTTCACCTGGTATCACTGACATCGTGATTTATAATGTATTATCATTATTATCACCTTTTGGTCATCTTCACTAGGCTCATAGTCACTGTAATCACCCTCTTCATCACAATTATCCTTATTCATATCCTCATAATCATATTCATCAGCACTATTATCAGATTATTCTCTTCGCTATTAGCATAATCTTCGGCACCATTACTATTATCAAGGCCATCACTATTATTATTTTCACCTTCACTATTGTCACTCTTATTACTTGCATCTTCTACACCGCTATTATAATTATTATCATCATCATCATTCGCATCATCTTCATGCCGGGGTCGCTGCCGCTGCGTCCCGGACCCCGCGTCTCCCCGGCGCCCCGCGCTCCTCTCCCCGCCGCGCTGCTGCCGTCGGGGCTTCTCGCCCCTCTCCTTCCTGCAAACCCACCGGCGGGCTAAGCAAAGCCCCGTCCGGGGCGGCCCCCAAATGACCAAACGCGTCGTTAAAAGACAAAAAATAAGAGGGAGAGAGAGGCAGAAAGCCCCCCCGGCCGCCGCGCCCACCCCGCGGGGCAGGAGCGCGGCGCGGGGCTTTGCTCCTTCCCCCTCGCTGGGGCCGGGGCGGTGCAGGCTTGCTGGGCCCCCAGGCTGCCCTGGCCGGATCACAGGGGCAGGCGGCCCCTATCCTCCCCGCTCCTCCCCCAGCAGCCGCCTTTGCCCCTGGGAGCGGATGGGCCATGCACTCCCTGGGGCAGAGGGCATTGCTGGCAGCCTGGCATCGGGGGGTGCTCCCCGGGGTGGGAGAAGGAGGCCCCCAGCCCCGCTCCCCGTCTGGCACAGGAGTGCCGTCGAGCAGAGGCCCCGCCCGGAGCTGCCCCGGGGGCGGTGGGTGTGGGGGGGGGGGGAGCCGGGAGCCCCCTCCCCGGTGCTTAGCGCGGCTGGACTTTGCCTGGGTTTTGGGAGCAGGAATGAAGGCTGGCGCCGGGCGATGGTGCAACAGATACCGCCCCCCCGGCTCCCCTCCCAGCTGCTGCACGTGATGCGGGGAAACCAGTCACGGCGGGCAGCGCGGCGGGGAGGAGAGGGCAGCCCCGGGCTGCGCGGAGCGCCGCGCCTGCTGCGCCCGGCCAAGGTGGGTCCGCGCTCCGCTCCGCGCCGCGCCCGGCTCCCCCTGCACGGACGGGGCAAGGGCTGGGCTGGGCCATGGGGGTGGCGGGGAGCTCATGGCAGTGGGGAGCAGTGCCAGCGGCGGGAGCAGCGACAGCCCCCGGCTGGGCTCCGCGCAAGCCCCGCACGAGCTGCGCCGCCCCGACGGCCCCGCGCGAAGCAGGAGGGACAGCGGCGCGGAGACCCGCGGGCGGCGTGGTGGGAGCCGCGAGAGCGCTGGCCAGAGCTGGGCTGCAACACTAGACGTGATGATAATAGTCGCTATAATCATGAGAGAGACGGGGTGCGAGCTCCATCCCGGGCGGGTTTGAAGCCTTGCCTGGCACGATCTCGTTGGGGACGGTCCTGCTTGGAGCAGGGGGTCGGACTAGATGTGGCCCCTTCCGACCCTCCTTTTCGAAGAGTCGGTGGTAATAATAATTAATAGTAACCATCATGATGACAGCATCGGTAGGAAGAAGATAGACTCGTGGAGACGCGGGGCTGGAAGAGACCTCCAGAGGTTCAGTCTAGCTCAACCTCCTGCCTGAGGTTATAATATAATATAATATAATATAATATAATATAATATAATATAATATAATATAATACAATACATTGGTTTCTCTTCAGATCGCACAAATCTTTCGCCTGTTAACACAACGGAACAGATCGGATGAATAGAACGAATATCATTGTTAGAACATAATATAATGAAATGAAATGACAATATAATATGATAAGATGCTAATATAATATGATACGATAATAAAATTAATATGATATAATATCTTACTAATATAATTCGTATAATATAACACCAGACAACGAATATAATCAAATATCTATCACTAATAATGCAGAATCCTAGAAAAGTGGGATTGGAAAGGACCTCCAGGTCATCTAGTCCAAACCCCCCGCCTAAGGCAGGATTAATATAATATAATATAATAGAATAGAATAGAATAGAATAGAATAGAATAGAATAGAATATGATATAGATATGTAATGGACGATGACGCAGAATAATGTAATGAATGCAGTGAA
The DNA here is from genome assembly GCA_030014935.1 of Caiman crocodilus. Classification (NCBI taxonomy): domain Eukaryota; kingdom Metazoa; phylum Chordata; order Crocodylia; family Alligatoridae; genus Caiman; species Caiman crocodilus. The sequence goes on along the minus strand of JAGPOW010003642.1, from coordinate 6,053,122 downwards.
CGCCGTGCAACGCGGAGCCGAGCAGACGGGGCTGGCAGGGACCCCGAGGCCGCCGGCGCGGATCGGCCTCCCCGAGCGCGGCTCCGCTGCCCGCCGCTCCTTCCTCCGCCCGGGGCCCGGGACGAGTCTGGCTCCGCGGCCGGACTGCGCTTGGCTTCCCGGGGCAGAGCCGCCCTCGGCTTCGGAAGAGTGAAATCGATCAAACGAGCAGGCGGCAAATCGCAGAGGGTTTCCCCCAAATCCTTTTGAACGGGGGAAGCTTGTGCACAACCACCCGCGGAGCTGGGGCACGCGGAGCCTCTCGGCTGGGATCCGGCCCTTGTATTTTCCTTGGCCTCGGGCTGCTTTTTATTTTTTTATTTTTTTGGTAAAGCTCCCTGTTTCCTCCTGGGAACGGCGCTGGACCTAGGGTCGGGGTTAACCCCTGTCCGGACCTTGTGTGTGTCCCTGCATGCAAGGGACAGGAGTGTGTATGTGTGTGGGCATGTGCCTGTGCCTGTTCATGTGTGTATATCTGCGCACAAGCACGTGTACATGAATGTGTACATATGTGTGTGTCTGTGCGTGTGCATCTGTATGTGTGTGCATATATGTGTATCTCCATGTGTGCGCATGAGTGTGCAAGCATGTGTACACGAGTGTGCATATCTGTGTATCCATGCATGCTTATGTGTATGGGTGTGCATATGAGTGTATCTGTGTGCATGTGCATGTGAGTGTGTGCATACGCATGTCTGTGCATGTGTGTGCATGTGTGTATCTGTGTGCAAGCATATGTACATGAGTGTGTGCATGTGTGTGCATTTGCGTGTATATGTGTGTGTGTGCGCACAGGGAAGTAAAAGGATCTGAATGTGGTGGTGCGGAGGTGGGACTGTGTTCTTGTGTGCAAGGGGGTGGGTGTGAATCCATGTGCATGGGGGGGGTGCCTGTCTGCACGCAAGGCTGCATCTGTATAAATGTGGGGATGTGTGTTCTGGTCTGCCTGGGGGGAGGCATGTGTGTGAATTGAAGTGTGCTCTGTGTGTGTGCGCATGTGTGCCCTGGGGATGTGTGTGTCCATGCACTAGTGTGTGCATGCAGTCATGTGTATCTGTGTATGTGTGTGGTTGTGTGCATGGGGATCTGCATGGGTGTGTGAATAAGTATATCGGTACAGGAGGGTGCATGGATGTGAATGCATGTGCGTGAAGCGGGATACGTGTGTGTATGTGTGTGTGCCTGGGGATGTGTGTGCAAGCAAATATGTGTGCTCATGCATATGTATATGCAGACAGGGATGTGCATGCATATGTATGGAGGGGGGGTGTATATATGTGTGCATGCATGACGACGTGTGTGTGCGGGAATGCATAACTGCGTATGCCTGGGCCCAGGGAGATGTGCGCACATCTGTGTGTGCACACATCGGGGTGTGTTTATGTATTTGGGTGTGTGTCTGGGGATATGCGTGCATGTGTGTGCACGCTCATCTCCTGCCCCTTTCCATTGTGGTCTCCATCGCAGTTCTCCCCCCTTTGCCCGGGCCTGACCCACTTTCCTCTCCCTCAGGTGGGTGCGGACGAACAGACGGACGGACGGACTGACAGGACAGGACTGGACAGGCCTCCTGGCCACATGGGGCCACACTGCAGCCGCTGAGCCACGAGGAGAGCCACAGGGAGCCGCAGCCATGTACCAGAGCCTGGCCATGGCGGCCAACCACGGCCCCACGGGGGCTTACGACGGGGCGGCCGGCTTCATGCACAGCGCTGCCGCCGCCTCGCCCGTCTACGTGCCCAGCCCGCGGGTGCCGCCGGTGTTGCCCGCCCTGCCCTACCTACAGGGCAGCAGTTCGTCGCAACCCGGCAGCCCGGGCTCCGGCCCCTCTCTCTGGACTCAACCTGCGCCCGACGGCACTGCCTACAACGCCGGCTCATCGCACCCGCCGCCCGCCTCTTCCCGCTTCCCTTTCTCCAGCAGCGCCCCGCTGGCCTCCTCTGCCTCTGCTGCCGCTTACAGCAGCCCGCTGAGCCTCTCGGCCGGCGCCAGGGAGCAGTACAGCCGGGGCTTTGGCGGCTCCTACGCTGGCCCTTACCCAGCCTACGTGAGCCCCGAGATGGGCAGCACATGGACAACGACGCCCTTCGACAGCTCCGGGCTACACAGTCTCCAGAGTCGTGCTGCGCCAGGGGCCACCAGGCACGCCAACATAGGTAAGCCCCATCCTGGCTTCCCCCTGCCAGGGGCATCTGTCCCGTCCTTGATTGCAAGGGCTCAGCCTCTTCCCTGCCATCAGGGCATCAGTTGCCTTCTGGGCACTTGGGCATCCAAGGTATCCAAGTTAGCCTGGGCAGGCAGAGCTGTGTGGAGGAGTCCATAAGACTGGCTATGGACCGGGTCAGACCATAGGTGTCTTGCCTGGTCTCCTGTGTCACACAGTCTGCAATGCCCACCAGGTCCCCAGGACCTCCTGGTCAGCCTCCTCCTGGCCCTAGCCAAGCTTGCTATTTATCTGACCAGGGAGGAGGGTCTGGCCATGGTGACCCCCAGGGACCAATGGATCACTTTTATGTTCCTAGTCCACTCACGTGTCTGGGCCAGTGTCCACTAGCTCCTGGGACTCATTCAAGGGCCAGTGGGCACTGGCCAGTGTGGTCTGCTCCATGTCCCCCCTTTGGTGCACTTGTTTCGAACCTTGGACCTTCACCCATCCGTTTTCTCTTCTGTTGGCCCCCAGACTCAGCAGATGCATACCCAATATCCTGCTCAAATAACCAGGGTGGCTAATAGTTGCTTTGTGGGTGTAAAGCTTGCGTTTCTGATATGCATCCAATAGGCCTGTGTCGCACAGCAGCAGAGAGCAGAGGCTGAAAGGGAGAGTGAGCAGGGTAGGAGCAGGATCCAAATTCCCTGTTCCCCTCTCACTTGCAGCCTCCAGCATTTCAGGTCTAGGAAGTTCTGGTTTAGAAGTTTAACTCCTGCACGCAATAGCCACTGATGCCCCTTTCCTCCAAGAATTTGTCCGTTCCCTTTTTTTTTGTTGAGGGATTGGAGGTCGTTGGAGCGCCGAGGTCCTTGAGCGTTGAGGTCCTTGGAGCGCTGCAGCGGGGTCTGGAACATTTTCTTTATGGCAGGGGTTGTTCTTGGGAACTAGAAGAACGAGGTCTCACGAGGCAGGGGGCTGCCTAGCGAAACACAGAGCCCTGGGCTTGCAACCGTGTTTGCGCCGGCGTGCCGTTGTTTCAAATAAGAGCCGTCGGGCATTGATGGCAAGGCTGAGATGCACCAGGGTGCTCAGCCCTGTGATTCTTCACCAGGATGCCGCGGGTGCCTCGAGATCCTTTCGGGGTGCCACGCAATGTTAGCACGCCTAGGCATGCACACCTGATTCACAAGAAGAACCCAATGATTTCCAATTAGTGCAGAGGATAAAAAAAGAGTGTAAAAAGAAAAGAAACCCTCTGCCCAGTTAGGGTTTTTTGAAGTTCTTTGCAACAGAAAAATGGCCGTGTTATTTTTCCGTAGTCAGAAATGGAGTGAAAACTTAAGAGCTGGTGTTTTCTGAGGGGTGCCTTAAGTCTAAGGAGGGAGAGAGAGCTTGAGTCTAACAAGGGGGCCCTTGTGCCTAAAAAAGTTGAGATGTATTGATTTAGGTGCTTGCCGTCTCTGGAAAAAAATAATCGGAGCAAGGCAGCTAAATGTTGTTGTGGCTCTACAAACAGCCCAGCTGGTTTGGCAGGAGCCTTTATTGGGCCAACTGGGTATTTTCAGGCCGAAAATGCTCTTCCTTAGGTCTGGGGAAGAAGCAGGTTCAGCCTCGGTTTAAAACCACAGCTGGGGGTCTCTGTATGTAGGGTGAAGTGCTGGGGAGCAAATCCAGGACAGGGCTCCGCTGGGTGAGATAGTGAACGTGCTCAGCCCCTGAAGCCCCTCGAATTGCCACGAGGGTCCAGGCATGTAGCTTGCGAGCCGGGTGAAATGCATGCATTTCGCTTTCATAGCTGATAATGGAGGGACGGCGTGGTTTTTAGCAGGGCCAAGTTTGACCAGAGAGAAAAGTGAAGGGAGGGACAGAAAAGGACCTCTGAAGTCATGCAATTCTTTTAAATCAGTGCCCTAATTTTTCCAAGGTTTTGGGCTGGCCAGCTCGCTTTCATTGAGCTGCCAGACCGAGAGGCTTTCAAAAAAATCAGGTCATTTATTTCAGAAATGTATTTGAAAGGATTTTAAAAAAAAGCCCAAGAGGCTAAAAAAAAATTGCACTTTTCTCTTGAGGTAAGATGGTGGAGAGGAAAGCCGTCCTGTGGGAAAGGAAAAGAAGTGAGTCCCGTATGTAATCCCCAGGTTATAATCTCCTGAATCCTGTTTGTTCTCCATGTTCCCTCTCTGGTGGTATTTGTTTAGCCTCGGAGGTGTAGTTAAAAATAAAATGCAGTGCAAAGAAAAATGACTCAAATTTGTCCACAATGTGTTTGAAGATAAGAGTGTTTAACCTCCACCAGGAGCACAATTTTCCCCCCCGTGCCCAGTTGGATTTTCTGCAACTTTTTCTTCTTGAAAAGTTGCACAAATAAAAAGCTGGTCCTGCCGGGGAGATCCTGGCTTTCCAGCTCTTTCAGGGTTTTTTTGTGAACGATGCAGAGCTGTTTAATAAAATACCGGCCTTTATTTTAAGGACGAAGTTTGCCCCTGCCTTGTGTTACCAGCAGGATGGTCAAGACAGGCGGTGTAACAAGCCCCAGAGCTGTTAAATATTCCTCTGTGCATGAAAAGAGGATTATTTTGTAGACCTTACTTTAAAAAAACACAACCCTTTGCAGTGACCATAATTAGGGGGTTCTTAATAAATTTAAATGTAAAAACAAAATTGAAGTCTGTGATTTCCCCAACACCCTACTCAGTTCTTTCTTCCTCTTCATTTCCCACTCAATGGCCTTTTGTGTCTTTTTGGGCCTGATCCTTTCTCTGACTTAATACAGCGCAGGGTTTTTGCTATCAGGATTTTAATTACTCTGGCATTTGCCCCGAAACGGTGTTTGAAAGTCCCTGGCTGTGATTTGAAGCTTGCAGAGCAGAAGTTGTGTTCCCGGTTGTGTTGTGTGCAATGCCAGGCATATTATAAAGCCAACCGGGCAAATCGAAATAATAAATCGTTGGTATGCAGCAGTGGAGAGAAGAGCAGGGGTGGAGCGACTGGGTCTGAGATTTAGTCCTAGGTCTGAGATCAAACCCCTGAGGCCGCGATGCAGGGCCTCCCCACGTATTTTGGAGTCAGGCTGTTTGGATCTGCTTGCAGGGTCTGGGGTCTCCGGTTTTTAAAATGCAGGGGAAAATAATGAAGTCGCAGACATTGAAACTGTGCCTAGGAGCTGGGTGTGACAACTGTAAATGCGGCATTAAAGCCCAAGGATCCTTTTAAGTGCAACTGCGTGAGATCAGGTTATTTCGGGTGCAAATCTTCCTCTTTGCTCGTCATGCCCATTGTATTCCAAGGGAATTTTGCCTGCAGGACTCGCCCATCAGTATTTAAATGGGAACAAAGATCACTTCCAGCCGGGGGCTTTTCTAACCTAAGGGGATACTTTGTAGTGACTGTACTTTTCCAAGTGTTGGTATGAACCACGCAAAAGTTGTAGGACAGCAGTTAACAAGCAAAGAAGAGGGGGCCCTTTGCTGCCTGGCTTCCTGGGGAGGAAGAAGCCTGGATGAAAAAAACTGAATTATTTCAGGAAAGAAGGTGGGGTGGGGGGAAGCAAGAAATTATGCGCTGTGTTGTGTGAAATAGGATTAAATTGTTCCTCTGGAAAGAGTCATTTACTGTTTGCTGGAGAGCCACACGCGCTTTGGTTAAAATATATTTCAGTGGAAAGATCAGCGTCTGCTCTAGGCACGCAGCAGTTTGTAGCGCGGTGGTGGCTTCAGATCTGGTATGACTTGAACACATTATTATTGGTAGTAGTAGTATCGTCCTTATTATTGTTATCTTTATTAGCATTATTATTAACTGCCACAGGCTTCGCTCAGCCACAAAACTCATGCAGGCACCAGGAGCTCTGTCCTGCCGTGCTTACTTGCTTGTTATTTCCACCCAAGACCGTTTTCTGGAGTGACTGGCTTGGTAGGACTGTCGTTACGTTATGCTTGTGCATTAGGTTTAAAAAGAAATGCAGAACTAGACCTCTTGGCTTGGAGATGATACCTTTTATTAGACTAAAGAATTGCAAAAAAATGATCTTTTTTTTAGGTTAATACAGCGTGTTGCTCCTACACTGGCTTAAGCACTGGGGAGCAATGGACAGATTTTTCCAAAGTGCTGTTAGTGGTTTAGGATCCCAGTTGGATCGAAGTTCATCTTTCACTTGGACCCGCCTGCAAATTTTCCCCAGCATAATCCCGAAGTGCCTTGCTCACCCTCTCTTGGGATAAAAATCTCTGAGCATTATTATCATACCCTGAATGGGAGGTTTGGGGCTGTCTGGGCATGAACTTGATCCAAGCATTTGTTTTGATGATGTTTTAATGAATTCCTGCCTTAACGATGCGTGAAAAGAACTGGCTTTCAAGTCTGCTTTCCTCGCCTGCCGCAGCCAAAAGCCATCTCCTCTTCTTGAGCATCTTGAAAGCTTCTCCAAAATTAGCAGAGCCATGTAACCGGCCAGGCCAGGTGAATCCACATCCCCGAAGAGGGAGGGAGAGATGGGTTGAAGTCTAGCCCCCAGGATCCAGGCTGAGGAAGGGAGCGGCTTGCTCAGGCCATGCACCATAAAGACAGTGGGTTAGATCTAATCTTATTTTACCTCCCATGCAACCCCCTTGAGCTACTCATTCTCCTTTCACGGATGCCGGTTCAGTTCCTCGCAGCTGCTTATAGTAACCTAGAGGAGAATTGGGCTCCTTGATTTTGCTGGGGGCTTATCATGGAAGGCTTTGTCGGTCATTCAGGGGATTATTTTTCCCCCTCCGCAAACCGCAGAAGAAGGCAAGGCAGGAGGTTGTCTGCACGGCAGCTTTGCAGCACAGCAGCCGTATCTGGAAAGATCAAAGCCCGTAGCAGAAACCATCCACTTTGTAGGAAACCATGTCCTCTGCTGCTGCTCAGAGATGTTGGGGCAGATCAGAAGCTTTCCAAGCAGGGATACGGGCAGATATTTGCCCTGTAGCATCCCCTGGTTGACGTCCGTGTGACTCTGCAGTCTTTTTGCTGCTGCAAGAAGCACCGAGGTTTCCCGCACGTCCAGAGAGGTGACCTCTGCGTGTGAACGGCTTGTGGAAACAAGAATGAACGTTACCTTTAATTATACGGACAAGGCAGAAAAGTATATTGAAAAAACGATTTCCTGGAGCGTACCAAAAGCCTCCATGCGCATGGACTTTCATGGGTGTCACATGTTACATATGTGCGGTGCCCACCTTAAAAGTCAGCCCTGCAATATTTAACTCGCATCCCGGGGCACAGAGGTGGCTCGTTTTCTGAGTCAAGTCCAGCCTCGGTTATCGCAGGCAAACAGGCTGTGCCGGGCCCTTCGGGAGTGCGTTCGACTCTATTTTAGAGCCATCCAGGCCCCCAAACCTCTGCGGGTTAGTGACCTCTTTCTAATTCCCAGCCTAAATTGTCTTCACATCCTAGGCCTCGCCGAAAGAAAAAAAAGCTGCGAGACAGCCCCCGCTGGGATGGTTTATCTGAGTGGGAATTGCTAGCTTCAGGGGGCCGCCCCTGGGCTGGTAGACACCGATGAGGGCACTCCTGTTGAAACGAGCCACGGTGCCCGCCTTGCACCAGTGTGACTCTGCTGCCATCGGTGCAGTGGCATCATGGCAAAACTGGCTCAACAGACACCTGAAACATGACCCAGGACTCCCAGCAAAAGCAGTCTGTGGCTCAGATACACAAGCTTTTGTCTCCCTCCCCACCAAAATCCCCCAAGCCGGGGCATCTCGCTGGCTTTAGAGCTGACATTTTAAGCGAATGAAGGAAAACAATGACATGCAGCAACGCTGCTAATAACTTGTCAGCTAAAATACTGCCTCTGCACCGCTGCAGATAGTACATTCGCATTGTGCGTTTCAGGAATTGCTCAGAGAAAACATTGCAACCCTAAGAAAAGGGGTCTGTCTCTAATACTGTAAAATTCATCTAATGGCTTGAAATCCTCTCTCCCCATCCACAGGCTTACTAATATAATAATAGTGAAAGATTTTAAAAAGCGTTGATCTCTGTGAAGTGACTACGGGTTTGGATGTTTGCCACCTTTGTGGAGCAAAGAGGATGAAGTTCTCTGAACACGTTACGGTTAATCGGGGGTTATTTACCCGAGGGGATGTTCCCACTGCACTCCTGGAGGCTGGGTAAATCCTGGTTTGGTTGAAGTCAGAGGGGATTTTCTCATTCCCGGCATTGGGGCCAGGGTTTTATTCCAAGCAAACAAGATGCCACCCCACCGCCACACGCACGTGCGCACACACACACACACGCCTTCTTGCAGACTTGACACAAACGTTTGAGCCGGACGTATTTCTAAGCCCTTGGACACGTCTTCACTAGGATGAAAAGTGCATGTGCTCGTGTTGGTGAATTCAGGGCCGGCCTGTGGGTGAGCATTTAACGATGCAAATGCAACTCCGGAGGGTAAAGAGCGATGGCAAGGAAAGCTTCCGCGCTTTGTCCCTTGAAAGAGGGAATGCTCTGTTCTCAATGGGCAAAATATCTGGGGGTTTCATCGTTGCAAAAGCAGGAGCCTTTTTAAATCGGCAGCGTTCAGCTGCAAATGCACCGCTTAAAAAAAGAACCACCCAAAAAGGAAGAACTGCATGACTGCAGTAGCGTCCACAGACTCCAGCGGGGCCTGTTGCATTAGAAATGGGACTTATTAAAAGTGAAGAGACCAATAAAAAATTAAAAAATCAGATTGGCCAGCACGGAGCTGGCCGCCTCGGCCGGCTCTGATGGCAGACTCAGGCCCCCCCTTGCAATTGCATCCTGCCGTCTGCGTGCACGGAGAAGTCCAGTGGCCGGGAAAGCAGCTCGGGCTGGACAAGAACGTGAAACTGCAGCTCTCAAAGGCTCCTTCCTCATTTCACTGGGTGGCCTTTGCTTTAGCCCTGGAGTTCCCCGCATTCCTCCTCGGTCTGGTATCGCTGCAGTTTTGTGGCTGGGAGTGAGTCATGTCAGCAAGGCAGAGGTGTTGCTGGGGGGTCCAAGCGGGGTAGCTGTGCCGGGGGAAGGAATCCCATCGCATTAGGAATTTCCTGCAGGAGTGCTTTGGTTGCACCCCTTATTTTGGGTTTCCCTTCGTACGTGCAGGCACTGGGGGGCTGAGAGGCCGCTGTGGAGCAAGGTGGTTAGCATCCGGCGCTTAGGCTGTTAGAAAATGAATTAGGGGTATAGCCGTCGTCTGCCCCCGATGTCGTCAGTGCGCTTGGCAAGAGAGCCAGGTCCTCGAGGCTAACAGATATGGGCTTTAGATTTGCTTGCGCTGTTCGCCAGGTTGAGGTCTGTACGGCAGATTTCTGCCGGTGCTGCTGTTTGGCCAGGATCTGGAAGAGGGGGGCTCCTTGGCCGACAGGGCTGTGCCTGCAACGGGCTCCCACCGGCCAGACGGGGCTTTTGCCACTTTCCCTTGTGGGGCTGGGGTGGAAGATAGCAGCCGGCGCGCAACTTAGCTGGGAGATGCTGTGTCCCTGCCAGGAAGGCTTTGCTAGGACGTACACCAGTATAGCTAGATAGGCAGTGGTGGCCTTCGGGTGGCTGGGGCCCTGGGCAAGACAGTCATTTGGGGCCCCTTCAGTTTGAGGACCTGTAAGCACGTCGGACATTTTCGAGCTCAATTTCACTTTGCCCCTCCATGAAACTGCAGCGAAAATATTTTAATACAATACTGAGAATACAAAGAGTTTTTTTTTTTTTAACATTGAGCTATATTCTAGTTTCATTCTAGGTTCAAAATGTTGGGGCCCTTAAAGTGTGGGGCCCTGGGTGGGCCCCCAGTTTGCTGTCCCCTAAGGCCACTACTGATATAGGCAAAGGTCTCGAAGCAGACCCGGTCGGAGTCAATTCACCCTCCGATTCCCCTGCGGGAAAGCCTCTGTACTTCTCCCTGCGGTTGCTGGATCTCACTTAAATACCAAAGAAAAAAAGTTTGGACCAAAGTGATTTAAAAAAAAAAAAAAAAAGAAGCATACACAGAGTTCCTTCTCCATTGTTAAATATTAAAAAATGACAAGTAATCTGTCAGGGAAGGTTGTGTCTGGGCTTTTTTATGCGCAACGCGTCTGGTTGGAACCAAGCGACCTGGCAGCGACCGGGTTGGGAGTCAGCGTTTTCTTCCAGGCAGAATTAAATCGATGCTGTGCTTTCTATGAATAGATCCTTATTGTGCGATAAGTCGGGGTGGCCATTTGTAACTGTACGTTCGTCCGGCCGCAAGCGGCCCATTAAAAATATTTATCTGCGTGTGGATTTGACAAGGGCCTGTGATTAAAAAATAAAAAAGTTTGCTGCAGAGGTGCAGGCGGCGCACGCACGGCTCAGAAATAGCAGCAATTAACATGAAGCATTGTCCGCCCCCCCTTGAAATTCCTCCCGCTGCCGCGATTAGCACTCGCCCTGCGACCTCCACTCGGTGGGGAGACGTTTCGGACATTTTTGAGGGCCCTGCTCAGTGTAACCGCCGTGAATTGACATTTGCACGTAGGAGAACAGCATTGCAGGGACTCTGTCACCCCAGCGAAGCCGGTGGGAATGACTTGCCTCCTCTCCTAGGCGGATTAGCCCCTTGGATTATAAATGACCACCGCAGAACAGACTTGCTGCAGTGCTGACATTTCCGTCGTGCCGTGTTTTCTGAAGCAGTCGGTTCCTTCCGTTATTATTATTTCGTTCTGTTCGGCCTGGCCATGTGGGCTTGCCGTGTGCAGAAAACACCTGGCTCAGGCTGGGTCCCGGAAGCATTAATATGCCTTCCAGTCGAGGAGATCTGGGTTGGAGATTTGCAACGTTGATCCCCGCCGCAGTCCTGCATCCGGCTTGGAACATGCGAGCCTTATGTTTTTTTTTCCAACTCTGTAAGTTGGTCTAATAAAAAATATCCCATTCACCCAAAGAACTTTGTCAACCTTATGATTTGAACGCTTTGATCTTAAAGCAGGGTTTGCAGCAGTGGCGTCTCTCAGTTGTGAAACCATCCGACCATCCAGATGTTGAAGGCATTCATTTAGTTGAATTCTGCGTTAAGTCACTTATGGAGTCAGGCATTCGTCTCTGCTGCCGTCTCCCCTGCGCCGAACGGCACGGGCTGTTAATACGCCGGGAGCAGGAACGGGCGCTGGGACCGATGTGAAAAGGCGAGACTCTGCTTTCAAAAGATAGTGCTGTGATTTCTGAGAGCCGGACTTCAAAGGGCTCCTCCACGTTTTCCAGGAAGTCCCGAGCAGCCCTCTCCACTGAAAACCGGGTCCCTGTTGGGGACTGCTATCAGGCCCTGGAACGGCTGGTTAGTTTTGTATTGTCGAAACTTTGATAGTCCAGGAAATGTAGGAGAGGCAAGGATTTTTTTGTGATGTATTTTACTGGACCAGCCGAGTAGTTGGGAGAGCTGTTGGGCAAGCTGAGCCTGGAGGGCCCTTCTTCAGGCCGTATACATGTAAGGACAGCTAAAATGCTTGTCCTTTATAAGCAAGGGCTTAAGAGCGTAGGAACACGGTTTAGGTCTTTGTTATAAGGTGCGGTGCGTTGAGCATGGGCTCAAGGCGTGGCACCTGATGGCTAGGCTGGGAATTGCCTCACCTGGGTTCAAGTCTCACCTCTGTTGCTAGAAACTAATTTACCTTTCTGCGCCCCGGTTTCTTCACCTGTACCATGAGGGTTGGACAGTCATTATTTGCCTTTGTTAAGTGCCTGGCGCAAAGCAGCATATCAGACCCAGGGGCGAGCAGTGAAGAGGGGTGGTAATTTGTGCCGCGATGCCATGCAAAACTGGGTTCCTCTTACCGAGAGATACTCACCCTGCTGTTTTGCCTGGGTGAGGAGCACCAGATGGGGCCCGCAGGGAAGCACGTCGGTCTGTGCAGATCGTGTTCAGAGCTGCAGGTGTTTCCGCTGAAATCTAAGTGAGATCTGCTGTGGGCCAGAGGCGCAACAAGACTAGTCCCATTAGCAAGGATGAGAGGGAAAAAAGGGTGAGATGCAGGGGAACACCCCCCACTCCTCTCCACCCTGCAAGGCGAGCAGATTCCCTGACGCAGCTGAAGTGCAGCACGTGAAGCCCAAGGCTAACGCCAGTGGGACTTTTCTTCCTTTCTGGCAAGGGGCCCCCAGATTTATCAGCTTCAGCATAAAGGGATTTGGTTTTTTTTTCCTTCGGTGTGTAGGGTCATGCAATCAATATTTGATCAGGATGTCCCACAACCTTATCAGCACGCTGTGCCCCTGGGCGGCTCCCACCCAGCACTTGGCAGGGTCGGGGATCGGGCCTGCGCTTGGCAAAAGTCTTTCTGCAAAGGGAAAAAGAAGGCTCTTCGGGTGCATCTCCGCACATGGGAACGTGCGTTTCCCTGGGGGCAAACAGCAGCGGTGCTGCCCCTTGTCCCCGAGCACGCCCCTGCACGTGCGCCCTGGCACGTGGCATTACCTGGGTCTTGGGGGCCTCCCGGGGCTGCGATACCCGGAGCCTGGCTGACAGCCGGATCACGACCCTGCTCAGCCGGGCTCCGGTTTCTGGTGGCACGCACTGCAGCCACGTGTGCCACGCCACCTTTTATTTTTTTTCTTGCGATTTTGTTAAAACACTTTTCCGGCATACCCCTTTTTCACAGTCCCTTGGCACAATCTGTTAGCAGTAATGGTCCTGTTTATTTAATGGCCAGGAGCACCAGTTGTGAGCTGGAAGTCCATGGTGCTTGGAGCTGCACAGCCACAGATCGGAGCTGGGCTTTGCTTGCAAGGGCTAACAGTCCACGTAGAAGACAAGAGACAGTGCATGGCTGCAAGCAGGCAGGGCCCAGAACAAAAATCAGGCCGGATCCCTTCCCTATCGGTATCTCATCACTCCCGGCCTGAGAGCCTGCTCCTCCTGCCATCTCAATCAGCCTCTCTGTGCCTCATCCAGCTCCCCATACATTTCCACATATCCTTTGAAACACATCTCGCCCTGGCCTCTGAACTCCCCTTCCACAATGCCATTTGGTAAAACAGTCTTTTCCGCAACGGGGTAACGAAGGCTCGCTGGGAGTTGATACGCACGCTCTAAAGCTTGAATGAGTGTTAGTTAAAGCATCCTCGCTACTCTTTGTCAGCGCGGGGACCCTGATACATGCGATACGGGAGTCCATTAATCGAGTCTGCTCTGACGCGCTGGCATTACAGCGTGTTGGAGCAGCGTCACTGCACGTGTATAGGCGCCCTCCACGTCTAAAAGCGGACTGGAGCAGGGCTTTGCACTAGAGGTCTATTCGGTGCCATTTCTTTGCCCGAAAAATTCCAGCTCCTTTGCAGTGGGCGGATCTCTGCTTTCCCCAGGAAAGGAACAGCAAGTGTTTAGCCCTTAAAGCTTGTGGAATAAAGCTGGAAAATAGGATCCCTAAATGTACAACACCTAGAAAGGAAGTAAAGAGGACCTGATATGATGAGGAATCGGTCAGTCGGTTCATCCCCTGACTGAATTTGGGGAGTTTTACTCATGACTTCTGAAGGTTTAGGGCTGTAAATGCATGGCTGTGCCTGTATCAAGAACACGTGCTTGGGTCTGGGGAGGGCCCTCGACTTTGGAGATTGCCGGTGGCGGGCATGTGAGGCGCTGCATGTCGAGTTTTGATCACATGGAGAGAGGAGCACGGGAGGGCACGCTACACCCCGCAGTCTGCCGTTCGCCATCTAGGAGGGAGTGCCATGGATGTCTTGGGGACGCACCACTAAAGCATAAAGCTGTCATAACCAGATATGGGTGCCACCACTCTCAGTGCCCCTCAGCAGCTCGCCAGGCTGATTTGGGCTGAGATTTTCCTCTCTAACCCAGCAACCCCTGGCCCAGCACAAAGCCTTCGTCTGCAGGCCTGGCCGGTGCATCCAGCACTCAGCCCTCACCCCGCTTTGAGTTGGACAGGATATGGGGAGCAAAATGCGGAGCCTCCCCCATTTAGAGATACCCCCGTTTATGCCAGGTCAGGATCCTAGCAGGCTACAAAGAGTTATCCTGACAGAGGATGCAGTTGTACACTTTTCTGTGCTTCCCGTGAAGCTCATGTGAAATTCCTCTACATCATTGACCAGGCAAAAGCCAGGGCAGGGTGGCACCTTGAAGACTAACATTTAACAGAGTGGGTGGGCCCTGTCTTTGCTCTGCCACCTCCCACCGTTGTGCTCCCGTCAGTGGGAATTTTTCCTGAGCAAGAACTCTCCAGAAACCGCTTCGCTCTCCTTCCTCCCCATCCGTTTAGGTTTCTGAAACACGCCATCAAACTTTGTCACATCCATTCAGGCGAAATCAATAGTGACCGGTGAGCAGGTTAATTATAATCGCAGAATAAACGCTCAAGTCTCAAAGTTCACTCAACTTTAGCAGCGTTTCAAACCCGGGGAGGACAATGCCAAAAAAACCCTTTCATTGATCCATCTAGGGCAGGTGTGGGAGTTTGAACCTGTCCATAATCTGATCTGATTCAAGACTACTCAATTCTGTTCCTTATCTCGAGCTTTTTCCTATCTTATAATGCCTGTTATTTTAGATAAAAGTCCAATCAATTGAGTTAGAAAAACTGCAAGTTATATTTTCCCCTGATAAGTTTGGTACCTGTGGTTTTATTGGCTTGGGCTGTGCGCTCTATGTGCTTGTCAAAGTCTGAATTGACCTTTTCAAATACATTATCAGTCACTGTGGAAATCTCTGTCTGTCTCTTCCTCTCATCCCCGTGAATTGAAGTGATCGAGTGCTCAGAATAATGAATAAGGCAGGAAAGAGGCTTAATATCCCTATTCCGGGGTACCAAGACAGGGGAGCACAAACCTGGCTTACTTGACGCGATGAATAGCATTAGATGAAATGATATATTTTGGCTAGTGTTTGATTAAAATATCCAGATGTGTATGCTCTGGATTCATCAAGAGAGCTTCCCCAGTGCAAGCCAGATCAGGATCCGGCTCTGTAAGTGCACTGCTAGGTGGGAACATGCAGTCATTACTCCCGTCAAAGTCGATAGGACTTTTCACTTGAGCAAAGAGCAGCTGTTTGACTAAAGGGTTGCAGAGAGGGACCCTTGGTGCAAGAGTTGGAGCCTCAGCAGTGCGTGTCACGGAGCAATAAGGACGGCATTCATAGGTATATTTGTAAGCATTTTGCATAAGGCTTCCTTGTGAAGCGTGCGCAGCCCAAGCCAACAGCCTGAGCTCCAGCCAGGTGAAACCAGCTGAAAGAAAGGCCAGGCTCATGCCATTATCTAAGGTGAGCGGGACCCAAGTGTGCAAACAGAGGAAAGGCAAATCAGGGCCCCTTTCAGTCTCAACCGTGGAAGGGGTGGTCAGAAACGGGGACGTCGCTTTCCATGCGAGGCCGGTACAATCTGCATCATGCCGGTGTCGCTGTGATAAGGGGTGAAGACTAGCATCCTAAAGGACACCTGTATATGTACAAAGATCAATCTTGTTGCTTATGACACCTGCCATGCAAGGATCTCAGGGGGGGCTGTTTGGCACATCGAGATCCCATTTTGGGGAAGATTTACACACGTTCTTAATGTTAGGCACTATCCCGTTGAAGTTAGCAGCTGGGTGACACGGTGCCTCTAAAAAGGAGTGGAAAAACTCCCTCTGACTTCAGTGGGGCTGGGATCTCGCTACTGGGGCTAGTCACTGAGCGCGTTGCCAAGCGCGTGCCTTTGTCTTTGAAGGGCTGAGCCATCGCTGGAAACCCGTTTCATACAGTTGGGTATAAATGGTGCTTTGACTGCTTCAGTCTCAGGAACAGTCCCTGGGAAATCCTAGTAAGGACAATGGGCTCCAGGGGATGGGTTTGCAGTCACAGCTTTCCCCGAGAGATCCCAGGGACACTGGGAGGAGCTTTGGAGACCCAGGAGCCGGTATGGAAAGAGGGTAAAAGGGTGAATCACATGGCACTCAGTTTATGATGCCAAAGGATCCGTGTATGACCTGAGCTGGGTTCCAAAGGTGAGCACGGGAGGAATAAAAGTCATAGCAGGAACCGCGTATCCTGGGAAATGATACCCTTGGCCCACATCTCCATTATACCAGGGTCACTTTGTGCCACTGGCAGTGTCAAGCAGTGTTAAAAAGGCAGAGACAGGCCCCTGAGAATATCCCCCCTGCGCAGCAGGGCTCTCCTGCTGCTGCAGAGCTGGCATCCAGGCTGCGTGCCAGCCCTGATCCCAACCCCCGTGCACGGGGCGAGGCGAGGGAAATAGCCCAAATAGGAGGCAGCTCTAACTCCTGGCAAGGACAGGCAGTATAAGGACTATATGTGCCTAAGAGGATTGGGAACTGCTTCCTCCACCCCTCCCTGCCTGCTCAACTGGAGGAACAGGGTAATTGAGCCTGGGCCCCAAGGGACTTCAAACACCCAGCTATCAGCATGGATGGAGCCAACAATAATATTCTGGGAGGTTATTTTGGGCGTTTCCTACCCCTCTCTTCCATCTCCTCCCTCCTTCCCTTCTTGCATTTACTCTCATCCTTTCTGAGCCCCACATGGGTGGTGGAGAGTTAGCAGATCTTCCTGCCCCAGCCCGCCCTGCAGAGGAGCAGCAGCGGGTCCCACCTTAGTGCATCTAATCTAATCGTAGGGTGATAACGTCCCTTGACATTATATCAGGATGCCTTCTGTGAGGGCTGAGAAGCTCTGGGGGGAGGGAGGCAGCCCGCTGGTGGCTCTTCCTGTCCTTTCTGTTCCTCCCCAGCCCTCCCCTACAAGGCCTGACCTGTTCCAAGGTCTTTCTCTTCTTTTCTTGTGTTTCTTTCCCCACTTTTTCCCCTGTCGTGGTGCTGTGGACTGTGTCAGAATACTCAGGGTCTCCTGGTGAACACAGGGCCTGCCATACGCCCGCCAGGCATGGAGACGGGCAGTGCACAGCTGGCAGGGGTTTTGTGGTGGTCAAGGCACAGCAGTGGGTCTCAGAGGGTCCAAGATGCTTTCCTGGCTCTGCTGCAGGTTCTCTGTGTGACCTGGAGCAAGTCCTTTAACCTCTCTGTCCCTCCATTCCCAGTCGGTAAGGGTCATATGCACCAGGATGGTCCCGCCAGGCTGTTGGCAACTGAGAGTCAAGTCAAGTCAGTCCCGAGGGTGCTGCGACCATTGGGGCCCCTTAGATGCTGTAATACCGTAGATGCCCGATGGTCCCAGAGAGCTGTAAATCCCTTGCCTTGCATGCACACAGACTCCGGGACTTAAGGCACGGTACAACTCAGGCAGCTAGTTTGGGTGCGTGCCGGTGCAGAGGCCTCATTCTCTACCAGGCAGGTATATGCAGGGCTTGCAACCTGCA
>JAGPOW010003642.1:6002483-6034166 GCA_030014935.1 Caiman crocodilus | reverse complement strand
AAAAAAAAAAAATCCCCAGACGTAGGAAATAAAGTTCATTTTTGCACAGAGGGAGTTGAAGATGGAAGTCTGTCCCTCTGGGTCCATGCAAGCATCTCTGCGAGTTGCTCTTTCTTGCACAGATCAGGCAGGATTCCTTCTCTGTTCGTGTTCGATGGCATGCAGGGAGGTTTTTGAACTCTTTCTTGTCGTTCAGCAATGAAGTTTAAGATCCCAAATCGGCTGAAATTCGGCACCTTGCCATGTCTCATCCTCTGCCTTGCACTGGCAGTTAAAAAGAACAGGTGGGCATGGGCGTTCATCATTGCCTCCTCCTGGGCCTGGACTATTGGTGGTGGGAAGGCTCAAGCGGAGAGGCGGTACGCAGCAGGGAGCTCTTGCATTTGGACGTGTCCTAAAGCATAGGGGCTTCAGGTAGTTGCCGCTTTGCTGTAGCATTTTTTGGAGCTTGGAATAATAAGAAGGACAGTGATTTACAGATGTGCCTGTAGAGTGATTTAATGTTTCACACCAGATCACGGAGCGACTGTTTTATATGCAAGAAGGTTGGACCCTTTCCTCCTAGCAGACCAAATAAACCGCTTGCCAGAGCCTGGATTTGACATATTTCCAGTGCACATGTGTCAAACAAGAGGGGAAAAAATAATCAGAGCAGGCTTCAAGCAGATTTTATAACATTTTCCTAACAAAGCCTCTACCTGAGCGCTTGTTCCCAGAGATCAGGAGGGACTTTAACACTCTTGGAGGTTGAAAACTCACCAACAATGACTCCGTCCATTAGCTTAGAGACAGTTGCAGAACTGAGGACAATGTTCATGTGGGCAATAAATGCACACGATGTAACTTCCTACAGGGTCATATTTCCCTCCCCGCACAAGGGAGAGGACCAGAACAAAGGTCTGTGCACCATAATAGGTTGCTCGCTACCACGATGCAGGAGTGGTGCCGTGGGGTGAATTCCATCCCCCAAAGCACAAAGCCAGCACACGGAAGCAGGAGAGCAATCACTGACTCACTTTCGTTTCTAACCTGAAGTGTGGTCTGCTTGGGAGAGGCAATCAGCACGCGTAGTAGACACGATATCTTTTTTTAGACCAACAAGATTTTTGCAAAAAAAAAAAAAAAAAAAAAATCTTTCATTGCAAGCTTTCGGGCACAAGGCACCCTTCATCAGGCACCGGAAAAAAACATTGTAAAAGTTCTCCTTGGACATTTGCAGGCCTAAGGGGGGATTTCAAGGTTGTGGAAAAGCCTGAGAAAAAGTTTTCTTTTGGCAGCTGGTCTTTAGCAATCTCCATACTGGGTTGGAGCTTACTGGACAATAAATCCCTTCAAATGTTAAAGGGACTGCTGTCTGAATGAAGGAGAGAAGTGCGGTCTCATCAGGCTCGTTCTGCCGTGCTTGTTCCTACGGGATGGGAGATGTTTGAGCCTGGTGTTCTGGTTTGCAGCTCAGAGCCATCTTGCAGCATGAAGTGCTGTGCTTTGCGGTCTAAATCTGGTCCTTTCGCAGCACCTGATGAAGTGAGCTTCTATCTATCTATCTATCTATCTATCTATCTATCTATCTATCTATCTGTACTGTGGTCACTCTATACGGTGCAAATCTACCCTGCCTTCTACTTGACTCCATACTAACCCACCTAACTATGTCTCTCTAAATTTAGTCCGCTCAGGCACAATTCGAGCTTTCCCATCTCCCCTAGGCCACGACCCAGCACTGCAAGAGTTCCCTGCCCCTTCACTTCCCCCCAACTTTGCTCCCCACCTCCTCCCTGCCTTGCATCATTATAGGAATGACCCAGGCTTCCAACCTCTCCTGATTTTCTTGTGACTCTTTATGGGATTTGGGGCTGACCCTGTGCTCTGCTCTCCAAATGATATCTCCTTATGGAAACAGCGTCCAGGCTCACGTCTTATTCCTCCCTCTCCGAACACGCTGGATCCATATTGAAAAGCCAGCCTGCACTTTTGCCATCTGAGAATCCCCCCCGAGTCCATTTGGGACTGGTATGTACACAAGAATATGGCACTCACCTCTTATCATAATAAATTGTTTTAGGAAACGGTTTCTCTGCAGGAAAAATGGCTCTCAAACTCTGTTTAAAGCCCGTAAGTGCCTGGCTGCATTTGAACGACAGCTTCTCCTTTGTGAAGGGGCTTCACTGAACTGACAAGACACTTTGGCATGGGGAAATGTTGATATTAAATTTCCCTCCATCTGTAAACAGCGTTCCAGTGCTGTATTAATGGAAATCCATTTTCGCTGGGCAAATAAAAGATGGGGGCAGAGATGAAAAGGGGCCCAAAGCCAGACGGGAGGAGAAGGGTCTGTCATAAACTAATGCACAGCATCATCTGCGGGGAGCTCGAGCTAATGCAGGGAGGCTCTTGGTCACCTTCTAGTGGCTGGCGCATGGATACAGGCTTGAGACTATGGGCTTGGTCTCTCGGAGGTCTGCTTAGTGGATGAGCAGAGCTGGTTCACATGTAACGTGCTGCATATTTCACCTTTTTTTAAAAATTAAGGGCTTTTGTAGTGCTTCAGTAGTGAACAGACAGACATACAGGTGCCTTCTGGCTAAAGTGTGAAAAGCATCTTTTTTTGATCTGGTCTCGGCCAATTTGTAGCGCTACAGCACTGTGCATCATCTGCTCGCTCAGGGGTTTTTTAGCACTTTAGGGCATATCAGTGTTACATCTGCCTGTGCCCTTATATTTTTGCAGTGCTGGAGTCCCCTGTGGTCTGTACTGTATTGACCCTCACTACGCTCTAGAGGTTGAAGAGGACTGGTATTCAAGAGGCTAAATCCCATTGGCCTCAAGACACAGGGTAAGGGTGCAGCAGTGCAGGGATGGGAGCCCAAGCCCTAGGCGAGCCTATTAGCAGTGCTCCATTCTTCCTCTGTCTCCCTCTTTTCTTTCTCTTCTGGCTGTGAATGGCATGCTTGTAGCCCCAAGTATCTCCAGTTACTCCGAGGCTCAAATGACAGGCTTCTTGAAGAAGAAAAAAGGACTGATTGCAACTCTGGGAGGGAATACCAAGGCTTCCTAGGACGTAGGGATAGAACGAGGAAGACATCTCCAGAGCTGAGCTGGAGTTTGGCTCCAGGGCGATGCCGTTCAGCACCCTAGGTCAGGCCATCTGTGAATGGGTCCCTGGTCTTGCAGCCCGGGGAGGCTGGAAGCAGCTGGGCACGGCAGCCCATCCACCTTGCCCCGTTTTGCCGACTTTTGGTAACAGAGGCCAGCATGCTGCTCCAAGGGTTGGGGTGGACTTTGACCTCGATGCAGGCCTCCTGGGTAAGGACAAAGACTCTCTTTTATGGAACAAAGGCCCTTCTTCACACTGACTTGTAATACCAGGGTAACACATACACGTGTGTGTTGTGCCAGCACTTGTGTGCATCACCGAGCCTTCACACGTGGGTTCCCAGGGCTTTGTGTTTCCCCTTTGCCTTATTGAGGAAATCCATTTCCCTCTGCTTGGTTTCAGTGGAGCTATTTGTGGTATATAGTAGCTAACCAGGGCCCTTAAATATGTCTCTCCAAATGCCCTTTCCCTTCTTGGACCTGGTTGCTCAATAAGCAGGTTGTACCTGGATCTCTTGGGGGCATTTATCCTGTTCCCAAGACACGTCTGATATCACCCAGAAGTTGTAACCAAGAAAGACTGGGATCTGCTGTGTCCTGCATGGGGGGAGAGACATTGCCTGCCCCCAGGAGCCTATTTAAATAACAGGCAGGTTGGGAAGGTCTCTATCCAGCGCCCCCCAGCTTTGGCAGAAGCAGTATTGCCAACTCTCATGATTTCTGCTGTTGTTCTGAAAGTCCATGCCTTGGGAATGTGAAAAACTTAGGCTTTTTTCTTATATATATTTATATCTATCTTTATATGCATACATATAAGAAAGAGTTAAGGGTTTGCACACCCCTGAAGCATAGACTTTCAGAACAACACCAAAATCATGAGAGTTGGCAATGGGGCGGCCATCATAGAGGACCTTCCAGGTTTCTGCTCCTGTGTCCTCTGTTGATACGAAACCTGACGCCTTTATGTCCTCTGTTTTCCTCTTTGCCCCCATCTTTTATTTGCCCAGCGAAAATGGATATCCATGAACACAGCACTGGGGCGCTGTTTACAGGTGGAGGGAAATTTAATATCAATCCGACTGTCCCCTATGATGATCACCCTAGCTGGCAACACTGCCAAAGCTGGGTCATCCAGGTCATAGCCCACTGCCTTCAGCACCAGATCATGGCACTGTCATAGATTTGTAGACTCACAGATCGGTAGGGGCTGGAAGGGTCCAGCCCTCCTGCACGTGTAAAAACAATCTTCAGTCCCCCTTGTGACCATCCCAGAGTCTCTTGGCAGGTGCTGCCGGTAGACTGGATGGGAGTCAGTGGTGCTCAGCACCATCAGACACAGCATATAGAGCTGGGGGAAGGGACACAGGTGCAACAGTAGGGTCCTGAGACATCGGTCGTACCCAGTCCAAGTGCCAGAGATGGATGCACTGGGGGAAGAGGAGTGTTTTGCACGCCTCGCAGCCCGTGCGGTCAGGGAGGCCCTTCCAGGCTTTGGTGCACGTAACCGGTTGCCTAAACCCTGCGGTGGCAAACGTATCCCTTCCCAACCCCACCCTGCCCCGACGCTCCTGGCTTCAGGAGCGTGCATAAATCTCCCCAGAAATCCCTGCCTGGCGCGAAGGCTTACGGCGAGGTCACATTATGGGTCCATAAATCGTAGCTATCGAGCGGCAGTTCCCACTCCGCAAAACGGAAATTGCTGCCCTGAGTGTGACAGGGGGAAGCCTTTCCCTCTGCTCCCATTGTTCTGGCTCCCTCGGGGAGTTGTTCAGGCAATTTGCTGCCTGAATAAATGTTTCCTTTCCAGGCTGCTACTACAAGGTGAGGGAAAGAGTAAGTGTCAGGAGGGCTCATAGTGCCTGGATTTAAAGCTCTGAAAACACTTATTTAGGCGCCTTCTACAGGGAGTCTCCGGAGTCTGACGTGACTCAGTCCCCATTATTAGCCGAAAAGGCAAAGTCAGACTAGCAGAGCGTAGGAAAAAGCCAAAGAAAGCAGGCAAAACAACTCTGCGCGTTCATGCCCCGAGCGATCACTGCTTGCAGCTACGACTGGCAAGTTGTTAGGACTAATAATTGTTTTTTGTGGAGGGCTCGTCACATGGTTATCTGAACAGGGCTCTCCCACCACCTGTAGAGCTCTCCTCGCAAGCCCCTGTGTGCTGAAAAGCGGTGTTATCCCCATTATACAGGTTGGAAGACCGAGGTAGATCAAGGCCCAGACCTTCCAGAGAGGTGTCTCACATTGAGTGCTTCAGGTTTCATGGATTGTTAAGGCCATGGGGTGGGCAACACGGCCATCTCGTCTGACCTCCTGAATAACACGGGCTGGAGAACTCCACCACGTAATTTCTGCTTTCAGCCCGAAAAGCTTTGGGTGCCCGATTCGTGATACCGATGTGGAGCATTCAGCACTTCAAGCCACTTTTGTGCATTTGACACACGGTGCCACAGAAGCAGGAGGCTTTCTCCAGCCTGCATCCAGAGCAAGGGGGGCAGTGGGAGGACATGGGACCAGCGATGGGGGTGAGCACACGGTTACTGCATGTAGGAGCCTGGAAGAAGCGTGGGTCGGTGTAGGAAGAGACACGTAGCCCGTGAAGAGTTCCAAGGAGGCAAAGGGTGACCGGCAGGAGCAGTTAAGAAGCTGCTTTCTCATTTGTGCTGATGCCGAGATTTTGAAGGCTGCGGGCTATTGTGATACGCAGCCTGACCTCAGCAGAACGCAGTCCAGAGCCTCCAGCTCTCCTTTCCTACATCCGGCTCAGAAGCATGTAGCTGAGTGAGAGCATCTTTTTGAGAAACCTGTCTAGCTTCAGCCATCTACCCTCTCATTCACCGCTAGGATAAATGAACGTGTCCAAACACTAAACTCCATATATTAAACCATCTCTTCTCACCCAATTTAATCCGTGCTGTGTAAAGACAGTGCATGCGTCTACATGAGCGGCTTAATGCGCCGTAGACTAATGCTGCTGCACATTAGCGTGCATGGCAAAAGCCGTGCTAACATGCTAATGTGCAGTAGTCGTAGTCCACGGTGCATTAAGCATTGCACCAAAAGCTTGCAACCATGCTCATGTGCAGTATGGCAGCCTACTGCATATTTACTTAGTATTTGGTTTTACAAGTGCTAAATTTAATGCACAGTAAGCCCTGCGCATTAATGAACATGTAGACGTGCCCAGTTGTCCTTAAAAGGATTTCAGCACTGTAAAGCCTGCCCCCGAGGGGAAGGACACATCTCTCCTGCAGTTGTGATCTCTTCCTGGTGACAGAGCCGAAGTCACGTATTGCATTGCGACCAGGTGAGAGCTTTGTAGGCTTCGTCTTCAGCATCTGGCTCAGCATTTGCTGCTTGGACAGCGCAATGATGCAGTCCCCCCATTAGGGTTACTTCTGCTAGAGAGAACATTTTAGCAACCTACTTCCAGGAGCATCAGCACAGCCATGGGCTATGAATAGTCCGATTTTCAGACCCTGAAGGCTCTTTGAAGTCAATAGGAGTTGTGGAAAATCAGCATGATTGAAAAAAGTAGGCTATAGAATCGGAGGGATGGATGTATTTCAGTGCCTCCATACGGAGAGCTAAACGGGAACTGATTTCCCTAAGATACATTTGAACAGAAATGAAAAAAAACTCCTCATTTCTGCCAACACATTCTGTATAAAATTTTGACTATGGGTCAAGCACCTACAAACCTGGAGAATGAAAATAATCCATCGAAGACTGAAGAAATGTTTCATTCAACCAGAAACCAAAAAAAAAAAGTCTGATCAAATATTTTCCATCAGAGGTAGCTTTAATTAAGCAATTTGGGAAATGTTGGCAATTTTCTTTGATGGTCGGGTCAGCTCAAACCCACTCGATCCAACAATTCTAAAGACGGGTTTTTAGTAATTTTTTTCTTTGAAAAAACCCCCTTTTTTTCCCCCATTATTTCATTTTCTGTTAGTACTGAGCTTTTCCACTGGGAAGAAATCATTTCCTGACCAGCTGCTCTAGCAACTTTTCTTCTCAAAAGAAACTTTTTGGATCTAGGGCAGGGGTAGGCAATGTTTTTTGGCGGGAGTGTCGAAAAACCTACAATGCCTACCTTGGAAGGTACTGGAGCGCCGGCAAGCTAGAAAAATACAGGTCCGTGGTAGCTGCTGATAGCTGTAGAGCCCGGGTTGCTTGCAGCAGGGCTTCCATCCTCCCAGCCGGCTGCGGGGAGCAGCCCAGGCTTGGGGGCTATCAGCAGCTACCACGAACCTGGGCCGGCTGCAGCTGGGAGGCTGCAAAGAACTGCTGCCTCCCCGCCCTGGCCGTGGCTGTCTCCCAGCCCCGGGCTCTGGGAAGACAGCAGGTGCTGGCACTGTTGCCCCAGCCACTGCTCCTTGGCAGCCACGTGCTGCCCAATCTGGGCATGCCCCTTCCTGCCTCTTGGGGTAGGAAGCAGCTGTGTGCCAGTGGAAAGCATGCCACGTCCCACGTTGGGCATGCGTGCCGGAGGTTGCCGACCCCTGTGTTAGAGCATGGTTTTGGGTTGGATGTGCAGAAGAGCTTCTTTACGGTAAGGGTGACCATGATCTGGACTAGATGGCCCACGGACGGAGTGCCTTGGAAGTCTTCAAGAGGAGACTGGACAGCCACCTTGGTGGGATCATTTGATCTCAGCAGGATTCCTGCCCCGAGCAGGGGTTTGGACTTGATGATCTTTTGAAGTCCCTTCCAGCCCTTCATTTCTATGATTCTATGATCGGATTATCTCCTTTTGCACGTCTGGGCCAAATTTGTTCCTGGCATCTCTATGCAATGGATGAATTTGCCTCGTTTCCACTGATCAGTTAGCATAAGCGCGTAGTTAGCATCTGCACTGAGTTCACCTCTGCACCTGATTCACAAGTGACACCGGTCTGTAGCACCTCGAAGTTTTATCCTCTAGAGCAGTGGTTCTCAACTGGCGGCCTGCGGGATGCATGCAACCCAGTCCTCACACTGCGGTGGCCCACATGGCATCTCGTTCAAACATTTTGCAAATGGATGTGCAGGAAGTAAGTTGTGCGGGTGCAGCCGACATAACGCACCAAGAGCTGCAAGTGTGGCCCTCTGTGGCAAATAAGTTGAGAAGGCTGATCTTTCATTAGGCCAACTGAGTAGATCAGAAGCTTGCAGGGATCTTTTCCCAATGATTCATTTGGTCTAATAAAAGATACCACATCTACCCAAACAATCTTGCCTGCCTATGTCCGTAGATCAGTACTGCTACAACCAAAACCCAAGGCAGAATAGATTTGCTTTTGGGGCTCTTTTAGGGGCGTGATGCCGAAGTCTCTCTTTGGCATCTCTCTGTTTGCAGGACCATGTTTTGCAAGCTGACATCTCTGGCCAAACTTGCACACGTGGACACTTGATACCGGACAGGCTAGCAAATGCCCACATACGGTACACGGCCTAATCTGTAACAGTGATTCCCAGTCAGGGTGTCATGGCAATGTTAGTCGTGTTATGCGTACAACCGTGATTCGCCAGATAAGCCCAGAGATTTCAATTCATAGTGTGATCTGAATGTTAAAACCAGTCTGCCCTGCGGTGCTGTTTCTGAGGTCTTTGCAAGAGAAGAATTGCTCTAGGATTTTTCTGTAGTCAAATAACATGAAGAGCTGGCATTTTCTGGGAGGGCGGGGAGGAGCAGGAGCTTGAATCGAAAAAATTTGGGAAGTGCTGATGTACGGGGCTGCACCTCCCTCTAGCGGCTCAGGGGGACTCTGGCACCCTCGTGCGCGCTCGGCCTGCCCTGCATGTGATGAAAGCCACCTGGTGAAACACAAGCGGGTGAATCGTGTCAGCAAACACGTACTTTGTTGTGTGCAGAAAACTGGATGCTTGCCCGTGTCTTCCCGACTTGTGTGTGCAAATGGGGATTTTGCACGTTCAGTAGGCACACGTGTGGTTTTTTTTTTTTAATGACTGTTCGGCTATTTGCATGAGTCTTTAACTTGACTTCAGCGGGGGACGGATCGGCTCCTGTCTCAGCAGGGTGGGTTTGATCCGGAGAGAGAGCCTGAGCGTCTACTCCTTGAGGCAGTGTCGTGGCTCGTGTTATCACCGTAGTGTCTGATCCCCATGCACCCTTACTGGGGTGGGGAGGTTTTATCCTGGTTTTATGGAGCAGATTAAGTAGCTTGTCCAAGGTCACACAGGAAACACGTGGCAGAGCTGGGCCCAGAATCCAAGTCTCCTGAATCCCAGCCCATCAGTCCTCGTGTTCCCGCTTGGGACGAAGAGCTGCTTCTATGGAAAACCCCTGCGAGCTCGCTCACAGGTCTCCTAGTGTGCAAATACTCAGCTTCAAGAAGAAAAAAATGAATTTGACTAATTCTTCCCCCTCTCTTTCTCTTTCCCTGTCCCGGCAGCAGAGTTTTTTGATGATTACTCTGAGGGCCGCGAATGCGTTAACTGTGGAGCCATGTCCACCCCGCTCTGGAGGAGAGACGGCACGGGCCACTACCTCTGCAACGCGTGCGGGCTCTACCACAAGATGAACGGCATCAACCGGCCCCTGATCAAACCCCAGCGGAGGCTGGTAAGGAAAGGCTTTTGCTGCTCTCCGGCAGCCTGCCCAGATGCACGACAGACTGCAGAGCAGGAAACGGGTGCATGTGGAGCTGGCCAGAGGTGCCGTGCTGCCCTGTGAAACAAGGCTGAGAGTTCTGGGGAAGCTGGGCATCTCCCTTCCTACCCCTTCCCTTTACCCTTTTTCACTCAGCCCAATGCACTCATCTGGGCCTTGGTCTCTACCGCTAGCATGCATGCATTGCTTCGATGCAATGGTCTGTAACCGGTGCATCCCAGGGCCCTTTGGATTGCCTACAAAGGAGCCGTAACATTTCTTGCAACGGACTGTGGGTTCCCTACACGCAGCAAACATGTACGTGTTTGCTGACACGATTCACCTGCATGTGTTTCAACAGGTGGTTTTCATCACATGCAGTGCAGGCCTCTGCGCCCGAAATCATGAGCGCGTATCAGGTGCCTACCTGCTGCACACTGCTCTGGGCCAGGCCAGGCCATGGCTTTGTAGGTCCGTGCCTGGACAAGCACCTGGCTGGGGGCATCTGACCCCAGGGCCCTTTCCTGCCCAGGGCGGGGGGTCGGACTCAATGACCTACTGAGGTCCCTTCCAACCCAAACAGCTCTGAATCAGATTTTGACCTTGTTATACGTTCATAAATTGTAGCATATGAATACCTACAAAGCGCTTATCACCTCCGATGTGGTCCTTCTTACCCTTCCCTTAGTACACATGATGTCCACCCCTTGCTATGTATTGCTCGCCAGCGGCCTCCTTCAGTTTAGGGCAACCCCAACTCCCAGATACTCCAGTGGCTCCGTGACTCCCAGTGACCCTCTGTACCCGGATGCCAGGAGGCAGGACAGAGGCATAGAGGGTGGGGAAAAGGCAGTGACATAATTTGGGGCTTTAGGGGCCGGGTAAGACATATATGTCTGGGGTCGGGAGAAGGGGCTGTGGCTGGCAGGCTCTGAGCGGGTCCATGCCATGCCCCTGCCCTGTCCTCGGTAGAGCGCTCCTGGAAAGGTGCCCTGCAGCATCACCATCGCACAGGCTGTAGCCCCGCTTTGTGCCGTGGGGGAGGTGACCGTGACTTGTCTCCAGGGAAGAGCGATTTATGCTGGGGTGAGGCCATAGGCTTTTTTGCTCCATGTCCTGCCAAAGCCACAGCTGAGGCAGCGGCTTTGCAGTCCTCTGGAGGCCCAAGGCTTTGCCACGAGGAGCTGGTGAACAGTCTCTCTTTATATGACGTCAGGTGTCTTTGCAGGGAGGAGGAGGCATTTCCCATGGGAGACCTCCAGCCCGCAAATGTCACATCTCTTTTAGCTTCACCCTTCCAGTCATTCCTCAGCATCTTCCATCATTTCTTCCGGGAGCTGCTTTGGTTTTATCTTGCCCTGCGTGCGATGCCTCCCGGCCGGCCGTAATCCCCTGATGCCCTCTGGCGGCCAAAGTCTTTCCCATGCACACCTCGTATCCAGACTTGTCCTTCCAAAGTCGTCCGCGGCTGCTCGGCATTTTGCTAGGTTTCAGGCACTCGGTAATGAGAAGACTTTAAACGCTGAGGTCTGAGACGGGGGGGAAACCTGGTTTAGTCATAAACGCTTTGCTGCAAAAGGGTTCCCTAGCCATAGAGCGTGCCACTGCTGCAGCTCAGACACCTGCAATGATGTACGTCACTGATTACAGGGCAGCAAGCGACTCCCCCCCCACCCCGGCTCCAAAACAGCCTAGATTTGCTGACTTTGGGGACGTGCAGCAAAGCTGAGTGGTGCCTGGGGAGGACTGGCAGGGAGTGTTGGCTCCTTAGGGGAATTTGAGTGTGAAGATTGCTTTTGGTTAGGTTTGGAAACTACTTTGCCCCACAAGTGCCCACATGCTGCCTTAGCTCTACAATGTGTTTGAGCTGGGGGCAAAGGAAGCCCGGAGCCTGGGCCAGGTGCCCCTCTGTGCCTGCTGACACAGGCCCTCTGTGCGGGCCACGGAGGATGTGTGCCCGCTATAGCTTCTAGCTCCAAGGTGTGGGGCTACAGCTCAAGACCTGGGCTTTTAGCACTGCCGAGCTTTGGATGCAGCCTTCACTTGGTGCTTAAGGTGATGGCTGGCCTGCCTACTTCACGTCAAATAAGTGAGTTCAGAAGAGCAACGGTCAGCATTAAAAGTCCAGAGATGCCCCAAACCCATTCCAGTGCCCCAGCTGGGGGTGTGCCAGACAGCGCCATGGCATGAGGGCCCGTATCTTCACGGTGGCTGTGATGCTGGATTTAGGGGATGGGTGGACGAGTACCACGGTCCTTGCCTCTGTTGCCTATCTTCTCTGTGGCTCTCATTACACACAGAAATGCTAGCAAAGGAAGCCAGGGGTCCTAGCATGTCAGGGAGGCAGAAGAATGACTGTGCTCACCTTCATGATGGGGACCTTGGCTTTTGAAAGCGTAAGGAGGTAATGAAATAAGACCCACATTGCCTTTCCGGGATAGCCAGTCCTGCTCCCCAACCCAACAGGAAGTGCAATGTTTCTGCTAAAATTTGGAGTAAAGAAACAAAAAAAAATCTCCCCCCTTAAAGATGTTTATTCCCAAACCTTGAACTCCTCTCTGAGGGCTGGAGGAAAGGCCAAGCTGGCTTTCATTTTACTTGCAGAGCATAATTCATTGCTATAACGAAACACTAAAGCACTTGTATCCATGCCCAGCTTGCCAGCAGGTCGCTCATCTTCACACAGAATCTGGGAGGCTGAAAGCAATTCAGGTCCTTTTTTTCCAAGGCCTGTTCGTCACAGTTTCCACGCTTGTCCGTTCTCGGATGGGCGCTCCTTCCTCTCTCTTGCTCGCTCTCTTCTGGATCAAGGTTACCATTTTATACAGTTACACACTGACTGCATTTGTAAGCCTTTGCGCTGGGTCACACCGGTCTATTGCCTTTTTCTGCAGGGTTGAAACTCTATAAAAGACTTGTTCCCTGCACTGTTTCATTGCTGGGTGTTTGCATCAACGACTTCCTTTTGCCGTTCCCTTCCTGCAGGAACTATCCTTTGTCTTACCCATTTAGCCAGGGTGACAATCCTTCAGACCCCGGAGGGGGCAAATCACCTGTATCACATTTGTAGGGTGGTCTTGAGCTGTCCATATTGCCTGGATGGCTTTTAACTAATGTTTCCAAGGAAAACACAACTGGGAAAAAACTGCCTGGTTGGCTCCAGGCAATAGGCAGAGAAGGCCAGGAAGGAAAATGACAGCTAAAGGCAGAGCAAAGTGGGGCATGCAAGGCTTTATGGGCTTTGGGAAGGAAAAGCTAAGGATGAGGGAGAAGCGGGAGTGGCTTCCCAGCTTCCCATAACTCTGCGAGTTGCCGCTGTGATGATGGCTGGCATCTTGTCTGACCCACCAGGGTTCAACCTGGGATCTGCGGGTCTACAACAATGTGCACATGGCTACACCTTGAGCTAAAGCACCTTTGTCA
Organism: Caiman crocodilus; assembly: GCA_030014935.1. Classification (NCBI taxonomy): domain Eukaryota; kingdom Metazoa; phylum Chordata; order Crocodylia; family Alligatoridae; genus Caiman; species Caiman crocodilus. Next base: position 6,021,055 of record JAGPOW010003642.1, on the reverse strand, counting down.
GGTCTCAGCAGACTTACATGCTCTGCACAACAGGCCCGAAGAGGGACCCACGGGTTACATGAGCTTGCTAAAGTTTCCTGGATTTTAACTAATGGCTCCAAGGAAAGCACAACTGCATGGAAACATCTGCTTCGAGGGTGTTCATCACGTATTGTCATATCCCAGCGGTTCCCAAAACAGGGATTGCAAAGTCCAGCATGGCCATACTAATTATGATTAGGGTTGCGAGCCCCAGAGGACTTCAATTATAGGTCTTGGGTTTGTGCTAGAAGTTGGGCCATGAGCCTGGCTGTGGGGTTTTCCTCACAAAGAAGATGAGACTTATGGTTTTATTGAGATGGCCTGAACTGGGGTGGTGGGGGGATAGCCTCTGACTCAGGAGCCCATGGGTCTCCGTCCAGCGGTGCCAGGAACCGCTGCTTGGCCCATTGCAAGCCAGCTGGGGCATGGGGTGGGGAGGTGCCCCTGCAGACAAGGAAGCAGGGTCAGCCCATCTCTGCTGGCTGGTTTCTCTCTCCCACGTTCCAGTCCTGCCTGCCTGCTCCATGCGCGCTGCCCCTTCCCACAGGTAGGACCTAGCCATATGTGTGTAGCCTACATAGAAACACAAGGGACATCACATCCCTGCACGGGCGCACCACTGGGCTCACAACTAGTATCGAGGTAGCTTCAGCAAGTCACATTACCCCACACGGCCTCTGCTTGTGAGTCTGTAAAATGGGTACAAACTCACTTACGTGTACACCCCCGTTTTTCCATGACGGAAGAACACCTACAACCCCACAGGTTCACTGCTGGGCTACATGAGCTCTCATCGGGATTTGAAATGCTCATAGCCAGTGTCAAGACCAGGGAATCGTTCACGCTGCTCTTGCCTTTGCATTGCAGTCGGCCTCACGCCGCGTCGGCCTCTCTTGTGCCAACTGCCACACGACGACCACCACGCTATGGCGCAGAAACGCGGAGGGCGAACCCGTGTGTAACGCCTGCGGGCTATACATGAAGCTCCATGGGGTAAGGCTGGATCAGCACTGGTTTGGTGCGTGGGCCTTATACTTGCAGACACCAGGCGGTCGGGAGGCAGGTTCTTGTAAGCTTTGCCTCGACTGCAGTCCCGTCACGGCAGCAGGAGGTGGCTTTGTTGCGTAAAGGGCTAAACCAAAGAGGCATATGACAAACCAGTGGCTGGAAGTTAAACCAGACTCACTCCTATTCGGTGCATGTTTCTAATGATGAATAGGTAGGCTTCACAGTAAAACTGAATGCCTTTTTTGGCTGATATGCTTAAACCTGGATCTGGCCCGCATAAGACAGGAGGTGAAACCAGCTGATCTGATGGTGCCTTTTAGCCATATGCATCTGGGCGCCAAAGCCTTGAGTACCAACATCTTTCAGTCCCAAAAAATTCAAATCCTGGCTGAAGCCAAATCTAAGAGCTTTAGCTGGTCTCCCATCTTGATCCATACGAAAGCAGTCAGTGACTTTGGGGTCTGTGGCTTTTTAGTTCAATCTACTGGGCCTGTGAGGCAGAGATGGGATCTCAGTATAACCCATGGCTTTAAACACATCCTGAAAATACCTCTGCATCTGCGTTCCCAGGTTCCCAGGCCGTTAGCAATGAGAAAAGAGGGGATTCAAACAAGGAAGCGCAAGCCCAAGAACCTTAACAAATCCAAGGCACCAACAGGTGAGTGTCAGGCGAGAAAGTCCTGCGTGCATGTGCGTGTGCACACGCACGTGCGAGATCAGGCCTAGCCAAACCATTTCATGTTCCCCTAGGTCCATCCAGCAACGAGAGTCTTACCCCCACCACCAGCTCCACCCCCAGCAGCAGCACCACCACCGCCACCGAGGAAATGCGCCCCATCAAGACGGAACCGGGTCTTTCATCTCATTATGGGCACCCAAGCCCAATTTCTCAGGTAAGAGGCTTCAAAGACAAACCGGCATCTGTTTTCCTCAGTGAGAAAGAAAGTTCCCAAAATGCTCAGTGCAGGGAAACAGTGGTCATTTTATCTCCATCCAAGGCTATGGAGATTCCTAGTGGGGGGAGATACACTTTGCAGAGTATTACCCCATGGCTAAGAAAGGGCAAAGAGTTTGTGCGACTTGCCTTGGGCAAAGTGGTGAGTGTCTTTCCTGAGTAGGAAGCTTTGCCAGCACGAATGAACAGTGAATGATCTCCCCTCCCATGCCAACTACACGTGATGGCTCTAAGCCTAGATGTGAAGGCAGCAATCTTGCTGCAAACTGAAATAGCACAAGTATGGCACCGTGCTGAGATACCTGAGCCACGTCTGGAACCAGAAACGGAATAGCCGCATGGCACTGTGACCTGGCAAAGCTTAGTAGTCTGCAGCCTAACCCTAGTCCTAGCTAATATAGCTCCACGGCTTCCTGTTCTGGAGCTAGTCTGTCCAGAGCTAGCTGGGGCATCTCTGCATGACACTACCATGCCCTTCATAACGTATGTCTACACGTGCTGATTTAAGGTGCGTTAGCCATTTTTAAGGTGCAGTAAGGGCATGGGTCTAGATGCCCTTAAAATTGGCAATTTTAGGCTATTCACACCTAAATTTGGTATCTGCAAAAGTTGGTATCAAATGTAGGCACAAATAGCTAAAGCATCTTAACAAACATATGGATGCGCTAACCGCATTAACACTGTGCATGTCAACTGATTTGCGACTAACTTTTGTCCCAGGTTGGTCTGCACACTGTGTTAATGCGCCTTAGTGCATGCATGTGTAGATGCGTGCCTAAATTGCCTTAATGCGCATTAGGCCAATGCAAACCCATGTACACCAAAGCTAAAAAAGAATTGCTGGGAGTTAGACCATCCGCAAATCAAAACTAAGTGCTTGCACTATGTAAGAGATGTGTAACAGGTGGCTTATTTGTAATACATCATTCAGCCACTAGATAGCCCTGCAAGCTTTCTGCAGCTGGATGCTCTGAGTGATGAGACAGACAGATCAGCAGCATAGAGTCTGTGTGTTTCTGTCCATTGAGTCCTTTACTAGAAGTCTCTTGCCTAAGGAGATATGCCATATATGTCATAGCAAGGTTATATCATAGCAAGACAAACGTTCAGGTCAGTTAAGTTCCTCCGAAGAACTCTTGATGTTTAAACAAAGCCTTCAGTGTCATATTTGCAGATTATGAACTCAGATCAATATTAAATAGTCACTCAAATAATGAATGATACAAATCCCCACAATTAAGTGCGTCTCTGGACTGATTTCAGAGTGTAATTCTACAGCGGGATGTAATGCCGAGTACTCTGGTATGGTGACAGGCTAAGATGGTCAAAAGGTAATTGGTAACGAGGCCATCAGCCATGGAAGGGGGGTGCACCCAGGCCACGGTTCGACCAACTTTTAGCGCATTAATTTAGCACATTAATTTAGCTAGCTATGCAGTTCAAAAAAATAGCTATTCGGTTTTAACCGGAATGACAAACGCGCATTTGTGGGTTATAGAAATGAATGCAATAGAAGTTGGTCAGGCCGTGGCCCGGGTGGCTCACCCTGTTCTGCAGCCTGTGAACAAAGCTAACGAAAGCTTGTGCCTGAGGATATAAAATGATCACTTGTGGAGGTCAAGAAATAATTATGCGTCCATCTGCAGTATTAAAAATGGGGTAGGACAGAGTTTCTGAAGCATCATGCATTTGCTTTTGCCTGCAGTAGGACATCAGATGAAATGCATTGGTGACCACGTGCGGCATCGCAGACCCCGTGTTCCCACATTGCACGTCCCCCTTATATTGTGACAGCAACATTAGTCCGACACACAGGGAAACGCCGAGCCCTTGCTCACCTGAAGCTGTTTCCTAAAATCACCTTCCTTTTCACTCTTTGCATTTTTTGTAGGCGTTCTCAGTCACTGCTATGTCTGGCCACGGATCTTCGATTCACTCTGCTATCTCCGCCCTGAAGCTTTCCCCCCAGGGTTACCAATCAGCCATCAGCCAGTCTCCCCAGTCCGCCTCCAAACAGGACTCCTGGAACAGCCTGGTCTTAGCTGAAAGCCACGGAGACATCATAACCGCATAACCTGTTCCTCTTCCCATGGACTTCCCAACTGCTTGAAATACAAAGACGACGCCCTGCAATAAGAAAGCAATATTGTGGTTTCCCTTTTCTCCCCCCTGCTGTCTCCGGGAGGGTCATCTGTTATGATTGTGGAAGAACAATTCCTAATAAAATTGTAAAGGGAACTTTTCTGAGGTGTGGGAGAGCGAAATACCCAGTGAACAGAGAAGACTCGGTCTCAGAGCAGCAGTGACCTTTTTCCTTGAAACAAACCTTCATGTATTAGATAGTCGCTATCACCTCTGGACTGGCTAGAAGCAAAGACAGGACTCAGGTTTTTATAAAACATCAGGCTCTGATGTCTTGGAAGTGATGGCACAGAGACACTTTCTTCTTCTCACTGCCCATTCGTTTCCTGGCCAGGTCCATGTGGAAGGAAATGCCATCCTCTCGTTATCACCCAAGGCACAGACTCAAAGACCTTCTTTGAAATGGAGCCGGCTCCGGGACTTGTTGCATGGACTTCATTAGACGCGCATTCAGTGCTTGAGTGGCTTTTCTCCGACGGTCCCGTTGAAAAACAAAAAAACTCAGCTCACCCATCAAGCGACGCATCCAAAATTTGGGGGGGGTTTTTTGTGTTACCGAAAGGGTCCGAGAACCTTGTGATTGTGCTTATTTAACGGTGCCTGTTTTTATTTTGTTTGTGTCTGAATCGTGGGATCTCCTTTCCAAAAGGCTCTTGCCGGAGCATGGAGAAGGCCTGTCTGAAATTAAAACCAGATAACGGTGCGGCGTGAGTTTCCTGATGGGGAGATCGAGAGCCGCGGCGTTTCTGAGACACCCAGAAGGACCTGCTGGACTCTGCCCTCGGAGGCAGCTCTGAGCCTGGCCTGAAGCCTCTCTAGAGCTCAGAAGTGCTATGATGATATCCATAACTCTGACGCTGTACTGCAATGGCGTACGACCCTGTGACCTGTCACAGTTAATTTAACTTCTTTGGACCGTGTTTTCTGTCGCTGTCGACAAGCCCAGTTTTCTTTCTGCCAAGCTGCAGCCGGGACCTGCCTCGTGCCCCAAAAGCAGACCCCCTGGCTGCCCTGCCAGGCCCAGCCTTATAAAAGCCCTTATTCTTGCAGGCAACAGATTGCCATCTTCTGTGTCCCCAGCTGCTCGTTAAGGGGTACAGGCAAGCACACTCCCGCAGGCATTTGAGTGCAGCTGTGATGTCCCCAGGGCAAAGTTAATTCTGTTTTCTTTTTAAAATGCTAAACAAGAGGCTGGTGTTGCCCTTGCCCTGCAGAGCTGAATAGTGCCCGCTCCAATGCTTCCCTATTAAAGGCCCATCCTTTAATGCAGCTCGGCAGGGGGGTTTCAAGGAGCCTGTCAGTCAGCAAAGCAAATTCCTCCGTCCCTTTTCCTCCCCATCCGTTCCTAGGTGCCCATCTCTTATCCTGTCTGCCCAGCTTTGCTACCTCCCCGGCACATTTAAAATTCACCTCCCTAAAACATTTAAATATACGGGGAGAAAGGGGTTGTGTCACTCAGACCCCTGTGCCCAGGGGTCCAAAGTATATAGCTTCCTTCTCACACCCAAGGGCTGACCCCTAGCTCCCTATAACACCCCAAAAGGCCCCTGTAAGTCGAAGGTGGGTTGAAGGGGGCATGGACAGGGACCAGGTCAAAGCCCTCTTTGCTGAAGCTTCCTTGTGGGATGGGGAGACTGTAATGGAGCTGCACTGATAGGCACTGGGGAGAGGTGTAGCAGCCATGGACCCTTCTTGATCGCCTGGGATCTGGGCAGATCCTTAAGGATCCACAGGGCTTCAGGATGGGGCCACTCCATGGACCAGTGATGATAGTACCCTTGCTGATCAAGGGTTAGAGCGAAGGGCGGCACATGGGACATTGAAAAGCTTTGCAGATGATACAGAGTTGGGGGTTGTGAGCCAGAGTGGGGCTGGATAGGGACGTCATGCTGAGGAATCCAGAATTTGGGAGATCTTGGGGCGCTACCCTAGATACAAAACCGGGGGACTAAACTACAGGAGCCTTTCCTTCGGTCCGTTAGCAGAATGCCACCCCTTCCTTCCACTCAGGGCACTCAAGCGATGCTCAGAAAGACAAGATGAGGATGTATTATTTGCATTGCTCAATCGGGGCCCTTTTACATTAAGTCCTGCATGGAGACAGGGTAAAAACCATTCTCCCCTAACGAGCATAATCCTGCAACCTCTCCTGTATAAATCAACTCCTGGGAGTACCCCCGAAAAGCAAAGCGGGGGGCGGGGGGGTTACTCCCATGTGCAGTTTCGAGATCAGGTCTCAATAAAATCAGACCTCTGTTGTGGGCCGTACAGGGGCACGGGGGGAAGTCTGGCGGAGAATGGGGGGTTAGAAAGGTCATTAACCAATTCTGATCGTCTTTCCTCTTTGTGACAGTGCAATATCTTTAATCGCCGCTACATTTGTTTTCCCGGTGATCAGAAAAGATCTGTATTTAGGCAGCAATCTCATTGGCTGATTCAAAACTCTGATCAGGACGAGTTCAAGGCATTTTGATGGGAGCTTTAATGCTGATCAACAATCCTTAATAGAGCCCTGAAGCTGTGACTGTGCTGTGGGGGTTTTGTTCTGTTTTGCTTCTTCTTCTTCTTTTTTTTTTGGTCCTTCTATAAAGTTTGCAGCTTCCCAAACTCATTGGGAAGGTCCCATGGAAAGAGAGGTGCATTTGTTATGGGGGACAAAGGGGGGAAACCCAAACTGAACAAGCTGTAATTATTTAAAGATGTAAAAAAACCTCTATTATAATATGATGTAGTATGGCTACCAATCCACATAACTTCTACACCTTTAGGACTAATGGAAATACAACAATGGTAATAAAAATAATCAAGTTTCCTTCTTTCTTATTTTTTCTTGCACTGAAATAAGCATGTGGTGGATCTGCAGTGATTCTGGTTTGTGCGTGGTGCGCTGCCCAGCGTGGCCAGTGGAGGGTTGAGTGGGCCTTCGTGTCACAGGCTTGGCATCAGAGGAAGTTGGAAGACCAGGTTGGGGTGGAGGATGCTTGCCGGTAGCAAGGCTATGCATGTTCTTGAATGACTCACATGGATTTGGAATTGAATTGGCTGATTTGACTTGGGACGCAAAACATTTTCCTTAAATAAAAATGATCAGGCCAAGAAGGAGGCTCTGGCCAGAGGGAACCAGGGTGGCTGGGGGCATGGGTGGGTCCTAGGATCACTTCTTCACTCATGTCTCCTAGCAGAGTTTCACTGAGCGGCATCCGCTGGTTCCTTGGACTCGTTCAAGGGGCAGCGGTCTCTGGGCAGTGTGCTCTGCTCGGTATATCACTTCGAGTCAAGTCAAGTCAGTCCTGAGGCTGCTGCAACTGCTGGGGCACCTTCGAGGCTGTAACACCCCTCCTAGGTTAGTTGAGTTGCTGTTCATCATTGGTGGTTCTTCGGGCAGAGCGACCTGGTGGCATCCACCTCTCCAGGGATGGATGGCTGTTGGCTCACAGGGAGCTCCTCTGCCCTTTGACAGGTCTTGCTTTTAGCCCTGATGGATGTCCGCCCACCCTCCTCGCCTAAGCTAGCCTAGGTGGGGATGCCAGTTTAGTCACCAACAACCAGGCCATTGAACAGGCTGTGCTGGTTTACGTGGTAGCAGATACCCCCCCTTTGAACGCTTGTTTTTATCCTTCCAGCCCTGTTTGATCTGATCTTTTGCTGTCCCCAGAATCTCTTGTTCTGCGTCTGGTGGCCTCCCTAACTCAGGTAGGCATGTAGTTTTCTTGGGGGGGCCTAGGCCCACCAAACCTCACGTAACAGATAGACGTGTCCCTCACTGTGGCATGGAGCAAATGCTTAGGGGACCTGTATTCACCTAGGGCCTGTCCAGACTGATCTGGATCAGTCCCCTTCCTCTCCCAGCATTCGGAGGCCTAGGAAGGCCTCGTTTGGAGGGTTCACCCTAACTAAGGTGTTTCATACCCACGGATGGAGCATACCCTGGTTGCTTGTTTGTTTGCCTCTCTGCTCACTGCCTTCCCTCCCCCTTCCCCCTCTCTCCATCCCTTGCTTTTTATATTCAAATTTCTCTGGATACACTGCTTTTTGCGCCGTGCACCTACATGAGAATGTAAGACCTGCCATTTACTGGGTCAGAGCATAGCTCCGTCTTGCTCAGTCTCCAGTGCCACACAGCGGCAGAGAGAGGAGGGTGAAAGGGAGAGTGAATTGGGTATGACCAGGGATTTCCCCCTATTCTTCTCCCACTTGTAGCCTCCAGCATTTAAGGTCTGGGAAGGTCTGACACAGAGGCTGTCCCCTAACTGCTGTGCTCCCATCTGATGAAGAGAGCTTCAGCTCACAAAAGTCTGTGCCATATATATATATATGGGTGTATGTGTGTATTTACACATACATATGTCTATATGTCTATATATATATACACACATGTATATATGTATATATATGCATGTGTGTGTATGTGTGTGTATATATGTATATGTATGTATGGACACACACACACCAACCAAAGTAGCGAGATATATATATATATATATATATATATATATATATATATGTATATGGGTGTATATATGTGTATATATATATATGTGCATGTGTGTGTGTGTGTATATGCATATATATGTGTGTATATGTGTGTGTGTGTGTGTGTGTGTGTGTGTATTGCTACTTGGATTAGTCGACAAGGTTCAACACTACGTTGCCTTCTAAAGTATCAGCCACCCTATCCTGTGGCAGTGAATTCCACCAATAATTGCAAGTAAAATGCAAATCAAATTAATTAAATACACAAATCAAATAAGAGCCACCTGCACGACTGGGATTCTGACATGCCCTGACTTTGGATGGCTAGACTTCGCACCCTTCACTGTTTTCTTGGCATGCTTTTCCTTGCGTGCTGTTGTTTGAGCGTTGGCTGATTAATGTGAGATAAGTCTCTCTTGAACCAAATAAGAGTATCCACAGGTGGGTTGATATGCGTGCAATGAGTCCCTGGTGCTGGGGTGAGTAGAGGAGGCTGCTTGTTCCCAGGGGTTGCCCCAGAGAAATGTGTGTACTGCTGCCAGGCCCAGAGCTCAACCCCTGGCCGAATCTCTGCAGGACAGCGGCTTTCAGGGATGGCAAGGGCAGCAGATGTGCGGCCACTTCAGATCCTGGCTGCCAGCCTCCCTCTCCACCCACCTCTGCCCAGTATGAGGCTGAAGTTGGATCCTTATTCCCAGTTCCCTGTTCCTTATTCCCAGTTCCTTATTCCCAGTTACCTATTCTTTATTCCCGGTTCCCGGTTCCTTTTTCAAAACTAATCTAGACACAATAAAAACTTGCTATTAATGAATTCCACATCTTAAAGAAAGAGAATTTCATTAGCTGTGCATATGTACTAATTAATATGTAAAATAATATTCCACATTAAGTACAGAGCCCTAAATGAAGGTCCGATTAGGATGGGATTATGGGGCACAATACTTTTTGGGTCACTCCAAATTTCACGGCATTGCCACTGTCCCAAAGAACCCTGACCACAGTGTGAATAAGGAACTGGATTACGGTCAGAAATGTCCAGGAGACTCCCCTGGTGCCACAGAGATGCTTCCTGGGGTGGCCCAAGAAGGTTTTCTGGGTATAATCCCGTTCAAAAATCCAGTTCTTTATTCGGGTCCCGATACTTAGCACGGTGTCTGGGCGGCCATGTCAGCTGGCAACCTGGCGCAGCTAACTCGTGCTTTGGGCCGGGAAAATCTCTGGTCAGAGATGTCCCAGAGAGTCCCCCAGTGCCACAGACATCCAGGACAGTCCCCCGGTGGCAGAGGTATTCTGATGGGTGGCTCAAGCAGGATTTCTAGCCATAATCCCAGCATGAAAACTAGTTCCTTATTCAAACCATTATACTTAGTACAGTGGGCATGGAGGCTGGTAGTTGGTAGCCTGGCACAGCCAAACCATGCTTTGGGCCGGGCGTGACTGTGGTCAGTGGTCTTTGGGACAGCTCCCCAGTGGCATCGCCATGAAATCTGGGGTGGCCCAAAAAGTATTGTGCCCCATAATCCCATCCTAATCTGACCTTCACTTAGGGCTCTGTATTTGATGTGGAATATTATTTTACATATTAATTAGTACGAATGCATAGTTAATGAAATCCTCTTTCTTTAGGGTGTGGAATTCATTAATAACAAGTTTTTATGGGGCGGAGATTAGCTTTGAAAAAGGAACCAGGAACGGAGAATAAGGAGTAGGGAACTGGGAATAAGGACCTGGGAACAAGGAGCCAGCTTCAGCCTCTTTGCCCAGTTCAGTCTCCAGGACTGGGGGAACTGGCAGGGTAGGCGTGCCCAGTTTTGGAAGCCCCGCCCCTTGTCCATCTGCTAGCCAATGAGGTTGAGACCCAGCTTTTCCTGGGAAGGAGGTATCATAGTATCATAGTGTCTATGATATATGAAGGAGGTGATGCTGGGGAAGCAGGTGGAGGGGGCAGCCTGGACTGCAGGTTGGGGAGGGAGGGGAGGGCTGGGGGGTAAAGGACTGGTTGGGGTGGGGGGCAGATCCAGGGAAGGGGCTTAGCTGAGTGGGGAAGCAGGGGGAGCAGAGGGCTGGGGAGTCACAGGCTGGGCTGGGGGTGGGAATTGGGCTTGCAAGGCGGGGCAGGTGCCCTGGGGATTTGGGGGTCCCTGTCTGTTTTGTATATGCAAATACCCTCCTCCCCCCTCCCCCAGGGTGCAGCGCCCTGTGCCCTGCTGCAGCTGCACCCCCTCCCCAGGGCCGATCGGTTGCTTGACGCTTGACTGAGCAGGCCTGGCCGGGGGGGCTGCCTGCCAGCTGCAGGGCAGGGGTGCAGCAGGGATGCTCCCCGGCCTGGGGGTGCAGGCAGCAGCTACCTCCAGACCCGCTGCCCCCGGGACGTGTTGCATTCTCCGGACCCAACGCTTCTTGTTTCAAAGGCAGATGATTCGTGTAGAAGGAGCTTTGTGCGGGGCAGGTTACAGGCAGCCAAGGAGCCAAGGGCTCCAGTCCGTGGCCTTGCTGAGCATGAAAGGGATTTAAAAATGGTCCCCGGCCTTTCACCCCCCTGCTTCCCCGGCTCACACACAGTGGGAGGCTGGATGTCAGGCCTCCCCAGTCTATGCCCACTCTGCAGACACCTCTAATGTTGAGTGCTGCTGCAATACCACGGTTTCTGTAATGGTGCCTAGAGAACGGCAGCAATCGCTATTGTGATTTAAATGAATGAAAGTCTCCTGGCACCTGGACCCAGCCTGCAAACCTTGATGGGATTGTCTATTTTGGTTCAGAATGACTTAAACACTTGGGAACCTGACTCTCCTTTGGTTTTCAGTCAGATTTAGGCTCCTAAGTCACTTAGGCTCGGTGGAAAGTGAATCATCACGCTCCTCCTGAGCGTGGCTAGTTACAGAGCGGTGACCCTGGAGGTAAGTTTGTGACCCTTACTCATCGGAGACAGGCAACCTGTCCAGTTAGCTTCTGGCCCACCACAGCTCCAGTGTATCAGGGCTCGGACAAAAGTGTGTTCTTGGTGCCCGGAGATATTAACCGCCCCAGCACGGGATCGGTCATGCGCGGTGGGATTTGCATTTTTTTCAAGATCAGTAGAAGCCCCTAGAAGTCAGAGCAGGAAACCAGGCAGCTCGGAGACCTCTTGCTCACCCACCTCCTCTGTGACTTGGAGCTGCCTGTGGGCATGTCTGGTCCCCAGATTTGCACTGTTTAATGCCAGTGGTTTGAAGCTGGTGGAATTAAGGTAGTGCAGCAGTCATTGCCAGGAACGAGCACCTCTACCCTGATATAACTGTGACCTGTTCTCATGCTGCTGCAGCTGAGTAGCACTGGCGTCGTGAAGCAGTTTGATCTGAAATAGGGGCACAGGTACACTCTGCTGCAGCCAACAGACTGAGCACATGATTTAGGGGGTGCACGGAGATGGGGGGAATCACTGTCTATGTTCCTCAGCAGTAGGGTGACCTGGCTCAAGGCATCTCAGCAGTGTCCCTGCTGCTCCCTTGACGGCATCCGAGATGCCGGAAGGCCCGTCCGTGAGGAAGTTCCAGTTGCTGACCTCGCCTTTCGTGGGGCAGGTGGTGACCAAGGCAGGAGGAAGCAGCCGACAGATTAGCCTGAATGAGCTGCAAGGACTGGAGCTCCGGGACTCCCAGGTGAGACGTGCTGAAAGGCAGCCTTGTCTGTACATAGGGGCTCCTTGCCCACGCTGGAGCGCTGGCCTGGCCAACACAGAGAGTGTTACCATAAGGCGCGGCAGCGAGAGATTAACTTGGCTATAGACAGGCTGAAGGGCTACCTACCCTGGCTACAGGGAGAAACAGAAATGCACTTCTCAGTGGTGACCCCTGGGCACTCGCAGGTGGCTCTCTGTCTGGCTCCATCTGTACTGGTAAGATTGAGCTCCTGAAAAGGTTCACGTGGAGCAAGACTGTGCATGTGCAATTACCCAGATTGCTTTTGCTTTCCAAATGGTTGGCACTCTGGACAAATTCAACTCCCCAGTGGAAGTTGGGCCTTTGGCCCATCTTCTTCCAAGGCCAAAGCCTCCTCAGAGGCTCTTGCAGAGAGCCGCCAGCATGCACGGTGACAAGCAAAATGCGAGCTGTGCTGGAAGCTGTTGGCACAGCAGTGATGTGTGTGAGGTCTCTCCCCACCTGACTGCTCAGGAAGAAGGGGTGTCCTCTCCTCCTCACCTCCTTGCTACTGCACAAAAGGGAGGGGAAGTCCTACTGGCTTCGGGGTAATACTTTTATGCCCGTCCTCTTGCCCAGAAAGCAGAAGTTGGGATTAGATTCACCTTTCCTCCCTGCTGTAGCTCAGGGCTGTTTCTGATAGGAGCAGCAGGCACTGCCCTGCCTGAACTGGAGACGAAGCAGCCGTCCTGCAGGAGCAGTGCCCGGGGCTGTTGGGGAACATTTCCCTGCATGTGGCACGTAGGGCTGGAAGTGGCCCTCTGAGCCCCAGCATCCCTTCCCCCAGCTCTTCCTTGGGATTTCCCGAGGCAGAATGAGAACCAGATCCTGCTGGCCAAAATCACTCAGGATCTGTCTGCAAATGGGGATGCTCACTCCAACAGTCTTCTGTCAAGCGGAGTGGTTATCAACAGGTGGGTGAGCCCGGGTTGGCTTGGGTACAAGCTCCTTCCATGCTGCTGCTTTTCCAGAACCAGCAAAACTAGGGTTGATGAACAACTGCTGCAGCTCCCTCAGCGAGCAATGCACCGGCACTCGCCCTGGTTCTCGGGGATGGGTGGTTTCATGGCCACATCTGCCCAGAAGTTGAAGCATCTGGACTGCATTCCCCCATCCCCAGGCTGTCTTGGTTTACTGTCTTCCTGGCTGATCCGGATACTCCCCATCTGAGGAGGTCATTCTCCCTGCTCATCACTTGCAGGCCATGTACTCTCATGGATCCCTCTCCAGCAAGAACTCAGACCTACTTTCCACATGACCAAAACCTTTAGCTTGCCACAGACCTTGTAGCTGATGGGTAGCACATCTCCATAATTTCTCCTTTCCTTCATTTATGGGGATTGGAAACCTCTCCAAGAAGATCGTTGACTCGCCTCTTCGGCTCCTTCCAGAGATCCCTGACGTCTTCAGAGACCTGATGAAGCGCTCTCGAAGCCCAAGAGCTTGTTTCTCATTTCTGTCAACTGTATCCGTTGGTTCAGAAAAAGGTGTTGCCTCGCTTCATCATATCTCTGATCTGAACGTACGATTGATGAACATGCAAGCCACCTGATATTCTGAGGTTCCTCTGGTTATCTTTATAAATGGCTGTAACCTCAGGATTTGGTGACTAAAGGAAGTCACTAGTTTAAATTCATGCTGCCAGGATCGTAGGTCTCATTTTGTGATGAACAGGCCCATCACGCCCAGCCTGCCACGAGCAGGGAGGCGTGCAGCACACAGCCCTTGTGCTCGGAGGCCACGTGCAATCACAGCTGAGAAGAAGAGAAGGTTTCTCTTCTTCTAAAAGGTGCTCAATCCTGCCCAGGCTGTGTAGTAACCAAAAATAACTTCCATTTGAGAGCTGTTTGGTGGCTTGTGCCCAGAACACTGTAAGTGAAGGTGAGGCGAATAAGGGAAGACCCTTTTCTTACGGCCAGCGGAGAGATGACTGGCTAAAGGGTCATCAAATCCTAATCTGAGATGCACAGTTTCTTTTCTTCTTGTTGTCGGTGCCGGCAGGGCAAGCAGCTGCGATTGCACGTGGCCTCCGAGCACGAGGGCTGTGTGCTGCTTGCAGGCTCGGTGCCTTTTGAGCTTGCATGGCACGAGGGCGTGCTCTTGCCTATCCTAAGGCCCCAGCTTTTGACCTGGCAAGCCACTTGATGGGATGGTTGCAATGCATGTAGTTTCTGTCTCTTGTTCCCACTGCTAACTACCTTCCCTTCCTCCAGGGAGTCGTGTTTACTCTGGCCAGCCTTGATTTGTCCCCCCACTTTTTTTAGGCCCATGGAAAGAACTTGTTCCTGGCATTTGGCACTGCTGTGGGAGCACAGGTCCTGCCTGGAGGGCCGTCTCGGGCACCTGTGGACGAAGAGGCTGGCAGTGTCCCGGCAGAGGCTGGCAGTGGGGCGCATGCCCAGGAGGGGCAGGCGTGGGTGGCTTCTGACCCACAGAGAAGTGCGGAGGAGCAGCATTTGCAAAGGGAGCAGGAGCCTGAGCACTCGACACCCGAGGACCAGGATGCAGCTGTCGGCTCTTGGAGTTGGCTGCGCTTCCATTTCGGCATGTTCGGCAGCGTCCGGGCTAACGAGTTCTCGAGAGCTAATAAGGCAAACAAGCGAGGGGACTGGAAGGACCCTGTGCCCAGGTACTGGCTGATCCCTCCATTGGGGAAAACTCAGATGCTGGTTTCCTGCCCGTGGTTGAGTTTCTATAAAAAGGTCGAAGCCAACAGGGCTTCCCTTCTGGTGATGTATTGCCACTGTTCCCCGGGGTACAGCGATCCTGGGAGGCCGGCAGCTCTGCCGTGGAGCCCCCGAAGGGAGCCGCGTTGCTGCTCTTCAGAAACAAGAACGGTGTACCAAGTGGGGCTGTCGTGGGGTGCTTGCTTGGCACCACTGGCCCGGTCTTTGAGAGTGCCCCAAAACTCACCCAGGTGTGGCTTGTAGAGCAGGGACGGGATCCGTGGCTCCTTACCACTCTGAGACCTGGGTCTTTTGGTCTCACCCTCCCTGTTTCTCCGTCGCCCTCACTCCAGGAGCCGGCATACACTTATGTGACTTTATGCTGGGGAGCAGAAGCACGACCCAAACTTTCAAGGAGCAGGCATTCAGCTCCGCTTCAATAAGACCACCCCTGCGCTGATATGGGGAGCTATTCCTCTGTCCCCAGTCCAGCCCACGCAGCCCAGAGCCGCCCCAAACCCCGCTCTGCTCTTCTCTTTCCAGGCTGCCCAGTTCCTGAGCCCCTGGGCTCTCGAGTCCCCAAAGCTGCTGCGCTGCTCTCCGTCTCCTTCAGACACCCCCCTGCTTCTCCATGCAGTCTCTCCCCTGTGCCTTCTAGCATTTCCCTCTTTGCGCAGCCAGTCCAAACCTTTCCAGATCTTCCCTGCATCATTTCCAGAGTCTCTGTCCCTCTTTCTTCAGCCAACCAAAATTTCTTTCCTGGCCATCACCCATTGCCATCTTGACCACTGCAGCCATCTCCTCTCTGGCTTTCCCCGCACACATTGCTTGCTCCCTCCCCTCCATCTTTTTGGCTTTTCCATTGGTTCTCCAGTTTCACTGGACAGATTTCAAGCTTCTTGCGCCAATCTTTGAGGCTCTTCCTACCTCTGCTGCCCTCCCCCTTACTGGCCTGTGCATCCTTGCCCTGCAACTCAGCTTCTTTGCTCTGCTACCAAAGGCTCACTCACACATGCCTCCCTTTCTAGACATAATGTCCTCTCCCTGAAGTAAGCCATACGGGGCGTGCATGCTGCTGGTTTGTCTCTCCAGCTCAGGAAGGAATAAATCCAATGACCCAAGGGGCAGGAAGTCAGCTGGGGTCGTAGGATCCCAGCAAGATAAGCATTCAAATTTCTTTTGAAGGTATTTGATGTAGGTGTATGAACCTCATCCGGTGGCAGGCTGATCTAGACCTTGGGGCTCGGACAGTGACGAAATTCTTCCTTATGTCCAGCCTGAAACGGTCTTGCTGGAGTTTATAACTGGTTGAACTTGTCATCCCTTGGGGCGCTCTGGTGAACAATCGCCCCCCAGATCCTGGTGAGCACCCCTGATAAACTTATAGGTGGCCACCAGATAGGCACACCCTGCGCTTTTCCAGGCTGAAGAGCCCCATGGCTCTCAGCCTGTCGTCGTGAGGTCTGTTCTCCTGACCTTTGATCATGCACGTGGCTCTTTTCTGGACCCTCTCAAGCTTCTCCATGTCCTTTTTGAATTGTGGAGCCCAAAACTGAACTCAGTACTCCAGCTGTGGCCTCACCAAGGCCAAGTACAAGGGGAGAATGATGTCCTGGGATTTGCTTGAGAAGCATCTATGGATGCAAGCCAGCGTTTTGCTCGCTTTACTGGCCGCAGTGGCAATTCTGTCCAAATTTAATAGCTACTTTCCCCCCTGCTATAGAGGCTTCCTTGCCAGAGCTGCTCTGCTCTTGCCACCTCTCTGCCCGATGGTCTTCCTCCTGGCCCCAGGGATCCCCTACTTCTTTTAATTGCACTGATCTCTTTTATAAGAATCAGGCCATCAGTGGACCATTCCCAGCTGGGTGTGCGTAATGGGGCCTGTCCCCAATTACGAGAAGGTGAGGATGGTTGAAGTAGCCCTTTTGTCTCCCCAGGGTATCCTTCCCCCTCCCTGCCTTCTGTTTTTCCCCTTCTGCCTTCCCTCTAAAGCCTCATTTGCTTTTTGGGATTTACATTTGGACTTCAGTAAAAATGGTCCATGGACAAGGCTGACCCATGGTAGGGAGAGTTTGTGTTAGTAATTGGGTTGCCCAGCTTGACGTGGGGGTCCTCGACTTTGTAGACTGGTGCGTGGCTGAAGGGGTGGAGGCGGCCATGAAAAGCAGGGGCAAGGGATCACCCCAAAACCCTAACACTTGCAAGGAGCAGTACATAGAGATGGAGGTTTACGCCCAGTGCAGTGGTTGAGAAACCAGTCTTGTCCAACGGGAGTGAAGGTGATGGGAGACCGCCAGCAGGCCAGATCCTGAAGGGCCAGTGGAGGTGTAAAGGGAACGACCTGACTCCAGGTCACCAATTCTGCTTTGCGAGCACATCCAGCTGTGCAGGGAGATTGGGGTCCTGACCACCAGGCTCCAGGTGAACCGGTGCAGCTAGAGCAAACTTGGGAGGGGTGCAGGAGACTCTGACCATACACAGACCCAGTGCTCGACAACCTGGGAGGCCTAAAAAGTGGAGCTCATGTCAGTTTAGCCGCTCAAGGCATGGTGGGCAAGTCACTAACAGGCAGCTCAGGAAAGAAAGGCAGCCTGGAGAAGCTCTGGGGAATAAGCACGCCCGACCCTCTTCTGGAGTGGCACAGCATGCTAATTTCATAAATCGTAGAAAAGCAGGCTGGAAGGAAACCTCAAAGGCCATCTAGTGCAATGCCCCGTCAGAGACGGGATCATTGCTTTCCAAAACGACCTATACAACTCCATTGTCTAATGTATTACTGAGACTACACCGTCACCCCGACACAATCACAAGGCATGACACCTAACCTGGCACAGGTAAACCAGGGGAAGCACGGTGGCCAACCTCCTGCTGCAGCTCAGGTTGTTAAACTACTTTAGAAAGATCCAAGGAAGTGGGCCAGAGCTACTACCACAGAGGAAGGCAAAAACCCCCATGGCCTGTACCAGTCTGACTGCGGGGTAAAATTCCTTACTCATCCCAAATGTGGTGGTCGGTCTGTCCTCACCTGGAGGGACAAGACCCCCAAGCCAGGAACCCCCCAGCTTATGTCCCAGCAGGAGCGCTGGCGCACCCCAGTCATGGTCCCCAGCCTGGGTTGCAGCCAACACTGAAAGTGATTGTGGAAAGTTTAAAAACATCCTGGCACATGTAGCAGCAGGAGGGGAAAAAGTTCCCTCCTGGCTCCACTTAGCCATCGACAATGCCTGGAATCGCAGGCATTGATCATCGATCATCCCTGACCAGTGCTCGTGGGATCTCTTCTTGCACGCCGCCAGTGATGGAGATGAGTCCGCATCTTCCCTAGCAGGCTGCTCCACTACCTGATTGTACTAACAGTCATGAAGCGTCACCGATGGCCAGTCGAAACCGACTTTGCTGCAGCTTCAGGTCACTGCTCTGTGTTCGGCTCTCTGCAGCAAGAGAAAGGTGCTCCCCCTCTCCTTTATGGCACTCCTTCAGATCTTTGCAAGCTGCTGTTGTGTCCCCTCTTAAGCCCCTTTTCCGCAAGCTGAACATGCCTATTTCCTTCAACCTCTCCTCGTATGATTTGCCTCCCAAGCCTTTTATCACCTGATTTTTGTTATCCATATGCCCACTACCAGGACT
>JAGPOW010003642.1:5982243-5997692 GCA_030014935.1 Caiman crocodilus | reverse complement strand
GCAGGGATGAGCGGGAAGCAGACTGTGGCCCCAGCCCCACGCTGACACCGCCCCAAGATCCTGGCCCTGCTTGCCCATCCTGCTCCTGGACACTGGTCCTCACCAGCCCTTGGCCCCATCCCATCTTCCCAGCCATGAGCTCTGCCCAGGCATGGCTCTCCATGGACACCCCGGGATTATGGGGTGGTGACTAGAGGGCCAGGACCTGGGGAAGAGCCACAATACCAGGGTGCCTGGGCATCAGAGCCATGTCCAGGGACAGCAGCAGCCAAAAAGAGCTGCCACTGGGGGGAAGCATGTCCAGCCATCACGTTGCCCCAGCTGCACACCCAAGGACAGGCAGACCAGCCACACACGCTACAGCTTTAGCTGCCCCCTGCACCTGGGTTTTGCAGGAGTGAAGGACCCACCACAGGCCAGACAAAATCCCTTGGTGGGTCAGATCCTGCAGGCCACATTTTTCTCAACCCTACATTAAAGGCATCAGTCTCTGCTTGCCAGAAAGCCTGCAGCACCACACCGTAAGAGGATGAAGACAACAGGATAAAGTCCCCAACATTGCTCAGCTGCCAACCTGCACTCTCCCTCCTGCCAGGTCGTGGTTTTCAACAGCCTGAATGCACTTCCAAAGCCTTTGAGATTGTGCTTACACATTGCCAGCTCATTACTACCAAAACAATGGCACGCAACAGGTAGATGGGAGAGTAATGGCTATGGGACTCTATGGTGCCTCAGGACAAAATCATTGGCCGGAGAGAGGCAATGATCTCTTTGGTATTGCTAGAAGAAGGGTCTGTGCTTGGGATTTTCTGGTAGATCTGAAAAAGGAAGAAACCACCTGTGAGTATGGGAACAGGGATACTCCAAGCCATGGGATAGCCCCTCCACTGTGAAATGGCATCTCCTTCACAAGGACCACATCCCCAGTGGGATGCTGAGTCTACTCAAACAGGACACTACTTGGCATTAATAGCCATATGGCTCACTCAGCATATCTGAGTCATGACCACTGTATTTGTGCAGCTCTGGTCCCACATTTCCCCTATAATAAAGAAGAGGGGGCACTTTTCCCTCCTTAGAATTGGGTTATAAGTAACCCTCTCTTTAGAGCTTGGTCGATGACAAAGTTTGAAATGCTTACACCCCAAAATCCTGGCAGTGTTACAAAGACTACGGCTATGGTCAAATGTTTGTGCTCCACAGCAGTGTCAGCCTTGCACAGAAGATTATTTAAGTGTAATGTATCAGCAACAACAGCCCAGATGTCCAATAAAATGGTTCTGACTTCCTTATTAACTCCACTTTACCCTTTCCACCCATGCCTTCAACATGCTGTAGCCCATCATAAGCACTGTGAGGTCAGGACAGCCTGGCACTAGTAAGACTCAGTGAAACCACGAGGAAATAACTGGTGGACTCAGATTTGCAACAGGCCCCTAAGCAGGGTGCAAAAGCCAGGCAGGAGGGTTACTTCCTTGGCAGCAGCTGGGGTTCCTTGGCAGGTCTCTGTCCACATGGATCCCACTGTGAATGCATGTGCAAAGCCAGAGATGTTTCACCAGCAGCACCCATGAGACACTGTCTACCAGAAGCTGTACACCAGCCCAGACAGTGGGGCTAGATCTGGCAGTGGCGACACTGGCAGCAGCAGCCAGACACAGTGAGCCACCACGATGGGGGCTGCCAGGAAGCCAAGTCCAGCTGCCATGCTATGCCTGCTCCGCTGTGGCCCAGCATAGCAGTTTTGGCTGCACATGGCACAGCCCGAGGTGCCCCCCTCCCCACCTGGGACAGCCAAGACCATGGTACCCACTGCAGGCTGGAGAGAATCCCTTGCCCACCCCTGCCATGCACATACCGAACATGCCCTCGCCCTCCCCTCCATGCCTGAGGGCATTAAAGGGCTAAGCAACCCCAAGTAATGCTCTGCCTCTTCCTCAATACCTAAACCCACTCCAAGGGCTCCACAGTTGTGGGAAGGAAGATCATGGATCCATGTGGACAAGGTCCCGTCAAAGAGTACCAGGTATCATGAGACCCGTAACCTGCTTTGTGTGAGTACTTATTTGCATGGTTCCCACCACAATAGGCTCTTTAGCCATTAACCACATGAACAGGCTTTCTCTGGAGAGCATATCTCTGCATCCTGAATTTGTCTTCCCGTAACCCCTAGCCCTCCTTTAATGCATCCATCACAAGGGATCCTAACTGAGAAGGTTTTGATAGTACAGTAGTGGGTCATAGGATTGCAGAGAAGATTGACTGGAGGGTACCCTATTAAGGAAGAAAGTACACTCCAAGATTTTATTATTTTAAGATGCTGTCTAGCAGCGTCTTTGTTTGCTAGATTGCGTTCAGCAACATCAAGTGACACAGAACAGCTACTAAATGGCTAGAAAAGGTCTTAATTAGGAGTCACCAAACTAATTTCAGTGAAACTCGGTGTATCACTGGGGGCTGGAAAAAAAGTGTCTACATTTAAAAGAGTGTGTATCTACCAGAGCAAGGCACCCAGCTTACCTCTTCCAAATACTGGGACATTATAGCTTTGACAGCCTGCATGTTGGTGGCATCCCTCATCAGAGTGACAGCCTGTTCCTTCTGCATCTTCACTGTGCCCTTAAACATGTCTTTGTTGTTGTAGCAAGCAGCCAGCGTGGCAATGGCGATCACCTAATGAGAAACGATAAACAGCAACAAATGCAAAACCTTAGCAGCATGCAAACAAGACAGCCGCTGCACCAGAAGAACACCTGGTTTCTCTACCTGAGGCAAGAACTCATCCTCATCCATATCATCATGCCTGAACTCTCTCTCAGTTGGACATGAAAGAGGACTAATATGAAAACTATGCATAGCACATAGATAGCCCCTCTCCCGCCAGAGTCCCTCTCCATAAATAAGGTTGTGGAACCAGTGATGATGAAGCCTTCTGGAAACATGAACCTACCTGTAGACTAGCCCAGTAGTTGAAGACACCTTTGTTTTTGAGTCTGGACAAGTACTTGAGGACATCGGGGACATGCTGGAGAGCATCCGTGATCATCTCATTCAGACACCAAACGGCCATAGCAGCATTCTCTGGTTTGGCAAGATCCGAGAGCTTCTCAGCATACTTGTTCCAAACCTGGGGATATAAATAACATACAGCAATGCCACCACTCGTGCTTGCCATTGCATGCATGTCCGTGTATAGCTACAGGTTTTGGCATTGTGCTTTGCTGGACTGAGGCTAGAGCAGCCACCTCCCCATGATATGAAAAAACTCTTAAAAGCCATCAGGATGAGGAATTAAGCATGCTCACAACAAAATCAAGGTTAACCTGGTTTGCTTCAGGTACAAACAGAAGCCTTATCTGTCAAGCAATGGGAGCGCATGCTCCACGAACGTGCAAAATGTGTCAGGTGCACATATACAAATGTGAGATGTATGGAGAATAATCCAGATGAGCTGGAAGCTGCAGCCTGTGAAGAGAGCTATGATCCAACTGGCATCACAGAGACCTGGTGGGACAGCGCTTGTGACTGGCGTGTCAACACTGAGGGTTAGATTCGTTTGGAAGGACGAGGTTGGGAGAAAAAGTGCGTGAGTTGCTTTTCAGTGTCAAACACACCCTTGTTTCCTGGATCAAGGCAGTAAAGAAGAACTTATTTGGGTGAAGATACTTGGCCTGATCTACCTCCTCTTCCTGATTTGGAGGCCTGTAATAAATCCCCTGCATTATATCGGTGCTTATCGTTATACCAACAAGAGACCTCTATTTTCTGGACATCTGCAGGAAGAGCAGCACAACCACACCTAAAATGTCAAGGCAGTTCCTAACTTGTGTGAAGGACAGCTTTCTGGTCCAGAAAGTAGAGGATACAACTAGGGGATCCTCCATCTTGGACCTTGTCCTGACTACCAGGGAAGAACTGGTGGAGGATGGGAAGATGACGGGTAACTGGGGAGGAAGCGATCACAAGAATGGCAAAAAGGAGGACCCAGGGAACTACAAACCAGTTAGTCTTACTTCAATATGCAGGAAGTTCCTGGGGGATATCCTAGCCAAGGCCATTTGCAAGCATCCGGAGGAGGAAAGGTTGATCAGAAGCAGCCAGCATTGATTTACTAACAACAAATCACGGAAGTATGGGTTGCATGAATGGAGAGTAAGGTGGATATCAAACTGGTGGGATCATCAAGTTCAGACAGTAGCAGTTAATGGCTTGATGTCTAATTGGCAGTTGGTATCAAGCAGAGTGCCCCAGATGTCAGTCCTTGGCCTGGTTTTGTTCAATAGCTTCATTAGCAACCTAGCAGGTGGGATGGAGTGCACCCTCTGCAAGTCTGCAGATGACACCAAACTGGAGGAAGGTGGGGGGAGAATAGTAAATATGCGGGAGGGTAGAGCTAGTATTCAGACAGACATCAACAAATGGATGACTGGACCATAAAAAGAAAAAAAGAAACTCTCATGAGGTTCAGTAAGGACAAGTGCCAAGTCATGAACATAGGGCGCAACAATCCTATGTACTCATACAGGCTGGGGACTGACTGGTCAAGCAGCAGCTTTGCAGGAGTGGACCTGGGGGTTACAGTGCAGAGTAAGTTGAATACAAGCCAACAGTGTCTCCTTGTTTCAAAGAAGGCTAATGGCATCTTGCACTGTGTTAGTAGGAGCATTGTCAGCAAATCGAGGGGAGTGATTCTTCCCCTTTATGCAGCACTGGTGAGGTCACATCTGGACTACTGTGTTCAGTTTTGGGTCACCCACTACAGAAAGGATGTGCGCACATTGGAGATAGTCCAGTGAAGGGCAAGAAAAATGGTGAAGGGGCTGGGGCCATGACTTCTGAGGAGAGGCTGAGGGAACTGGGCTTATTTAGTCTGGAGAAGAGAAGACAGAGGGGGATTTAATAGCAGACTTCAACTACCTGAAGGGTGGATCTGAAGAAGATGGAGCTGAACTGTTTTCAGTGGTGGCAGGTGACAGAACAAGGAGCAATGGGCTCCAGTTGCAGAAGGGGAAATTTAGTTTAGATGTCAGGAAAAACTCTTTCACGAGGAGGGTAGTAAAACACTGGAATAGGTGACCCAGAGAGGTGATGGACTCTCCACCCTAGGAGGTTTTTAAGACCCAGCTAGACAAAGCCTGGGCTGGGATGATCTAGTTGGGGCTGGTTGTGCTTTAAGCAAGAGGTTGGACTAGATGACTTCCGGAGGTCCCTTCAACCCTCAATTTCTCTGATTCTATGAAATTGTTTCAAATCTGATCTCCTGCTTTGACAAAGTAATTCTGTAGGTGGATGAAGAGACTGCTGTGGATATAGTGCATCTGGACTTCAGCAAGGCTTTTGCTGTCTCTTGAACAAATTGGACTTACTAAAAGGTGGATGGACAACTGGCTCAATAGGCACAAGAAAAGGGCAATGCATGTCAGAACGGGAAGAGATTTTGCATGGAGCCATACAGGGGTCTGCTCTGAGCCTGGTGCTATTCAATGAGTTTATTAATTATTTGGATGCTGGCATAGATGGCTTCTTGAGCAAGTTGGCAGGTGGCATGAAACTGGGGAGGAATGCAAACATGCTGGAGGATGGGAGTGCTATTCAGAAAGATCAACATACTGGAAAATTGGGCTAGAGATAACAGGATGAAGTTCAGTGCAAGCAAATGCAAGCTGGTACACCTAAGGAAGAATAATCCAAAATACAAATACAAAATGGGTGACACCTGCCTGAACTGCAGCACTATGGAGAAGGATCTTGGAGTTTTGTAGATTCAATATGAGTCTGCAATGTGATCCAGCAGCACAAAAGGCCAATGTGGCTTTGAGATGCATTAAATACAAGTGTTAGGTACAAGACATGGAAAGTGATAGTGCCTCTTCTCTGCATGCATTTCTAGGCTCTACGAGTTAAAAAGGACATGGATAAATTCGAGAGAGTCCAGAGGTAGACAATCAGATGATAAGGACTTGGAAAGTAAGACATTGAAGGAGCTTGTCATGTCCAGCTTGCTAAAAGGTGCTTAAGAAGGGACAGGTGTCTTCAAATACTTGAAGGGCTGCCATAAAGGACAGGGGAAGCACCTTTGCTCTCTTGCTGAAGACATAACGCAGACCAATGGCTTCAAGATGCAGCAAAGTAAGTTTAGACTGGATATGCAGGAAAAAACAAACCAAACCACTTCTTCACTTCAGTAGTGAGGCAGTGGAATAGATGTCTAGAGGAGCTGTGGACTCTCCATCAATGGAGGTGTTCAAGAAGAGTTTGAACAGTCACTAGTTCAACCTCTGGCTGGACTGTCAGGCTCATAGGATAGTAATCAATGGCTTAATGCTTAGTTGGTGGTCAATAGTACATAGTGTGTCCAGGTGTTGGTCCTGGGGCCAGTTCTGTTCCATATCATCCCATCTTCCAGGTCACTGAGGAAGGAGTGGACGCTTAGAAAGTTTGCAGATGACCCTGAGTGGGGGGGGGAGTAGAAGATATTAGATGGTAGAACTAGGATACAGAGAGACCTCAACAAATTGGAGGCTTGGACCAAAGGAAATCTCATGAACTTCAATAAGGACAAGTGCAAAGTCCTGCCCTTACGACAGAATAATCCCACGTACTAGTACAGGCTGGGCCTGACTGGGCAAGCAGCGTCTCTGCAGAAAGACCTGGGGGTGACAGTCAACACAAAGCTGAATATGAGCCACCAATGCACCCTTATTGTCAAGAAGGCTAATAGCATCCTGGACTGCATTGGTAGGGATGTTACCAGCAAATCGAAGGAAGTGATTATCCCCCTCCATTCAGCAGTAGTGAGGCCACATCAAGCGTATGTGTCCAGTTTTGGGCTCCCCACTACAGAAAGGATGTGGACAAACTAGAGACAGTCCAAAGGAAGACAGTGAAAATGGTTCAGAGGTTGGGGCACATGACTTCTGAGGAGAGGTTGAGGGAACTGGGCTTATTTAGTCTGAAGAAGAGAAGATAGAGAGGATTTACTAGCAGCAGGGCGGCTGCAAAGAGGATGGAGCTAGACTGTTCTCAGTGGGGGCAGATGACAGAACTAGGAACAATGGGCTCAAGTTGCAACACGGGAAGTTTAGCTTAGATATTAAGAAAAAGAACATCTCATGAGGAGGTTAGTAAAGCACTGGAACGGGTTGCCCAGTTGGTGCATCTATACATGGAGCAGACTGCTGTTGTTACTGCGGAGTAATTTCATACTTGCTTAAGAAGAAAATGACTGCACAATAACCAGCTTAACTGCATAGTCCTGGTGCTGCACCCCCCAATACTGCACAGCAACAACAAGCTACTGAGCAGTAGCTTCGGCATCATGATTTGTGCCCACCAAAGCTATGGCACCGTAGCAACAATCTACGGAGATGTAACTCATCACTACAGCAACGTAGCATCTTGTGTAAACACGCCAAGAGAGGTGGTGGAATCTCCATTTGTGAACATTGTGAAGACTGAGCTAGACAAAGCTTTGGCTGGGATGATCTGGTATGAGATGGTCGTGCCTTGAGAAGGGAGTTGGACTAGATGTGACTTCCTGAGGTCCCGTCCAACCCTCATTTTCTATGGTTCTATTATTGGGGATGGTCTAGGCATAGCTGTGCCTCTGTTCTGCTATGGGTATGTATTTCCCATGCTTCTGGGCTTTGCTGGTTGCTCCCTCTACTTTTCTATGATGTGTCAGGATGTTTTTGAGCATCCTTCAGAGATGCTGGATGTTCAAGTCTGTCGACTTCGACTTGGCTGTGCCAGTGCTCTTTCTGGGACCAAAGCCAGAGGCCCCTGAATAGAGGGTCTTGCCCCTCTGCTCAGGGTTATTCCAGTTAGCAAATCCCCATGGTCAGACTAGTATGGAACTGGGAGCGGGTGGGCATGCCTTCCTCTCTAGCAGGGGGCTTGGCCCTCTACCTAGGATCTCTTGACTACCTTATATAGAAGCAGGATGTTGGCTGCTGTGGATCCCCTGGTAGGTTAGCATGTTAGGTCTGTGTCCTGTCAAGGTTGACCACAGTCTTACACAGAGTCTAGATTACAGTTTGTATGGGGTGGTCGGGTATGGAGGGGGTTGCATTGGATGAGTGCTGGAGGTCCCTGCCAGCCCTAATTCTCTAGGATGCTATGTTCACAAATTGTCTTCTCCTGTTGTCCCATTGACCATGCCATGAAGGACACTTCTGATGAGCCCAACTCACTCTCCCGTATCTGCTCAGAGAATTACAGTTAGAGAATGAAACCAAATCACTGGGACCATGTGATCTACCTACCTTACCAACATCCCTGCTTCTGTAGTAGGTTATTGTTTCTTCTGATGTTTCCCCACGTTGCTTTACACAGGGCAGACCAACATCTTGGTCAGACTGTCCTGTTCAGATGAGCTGCCTCATCACACCAACACACAACAGTACATCTACAAAGTGGTGGTTTCCTTTACCTCTCTAGGCCAGAATTCCCTTCCCTCCAGCTGGTCCTCCAGGTAATCATGAATGATGTTGGTTTTCTGCATGAAAAGAGTCATGGAGCTTGCAAGCTCTGTGTCCTGTCCTACAATCGGGTCTTCAAGCTCTGATGCAGAGTAGAGACGGGAAAAACCAATCCCCCCAAGTCCAGCAACACAGCGGCAATACTGCAAGACATGGGGAGGGGAAAAAAAAAGAGGTCGGAGAACTGTATCTTCCAGAGTCCCTGAGGTTTCAAGTTAGAGTTGGAGTAGGCATCTCAGTCCAGGTGAGAGATCTGGCTGCCAGGGGAAGGAGATAATGCCCTCCATCCTGGAGCTGACAGCTGACTGTCTGCAAGAGGTGAGGCACATTACCCTGGGCTGGTTCCTTTGCTGTTCGTGTGTCCTTACCTTCTCCAAATCCTGCAGGGAGTCGATCCTCTTTCCCAAGAACTCCGCCATTCCCACTCCCATCTTGTGACAAGTATCAGTGATCACATCCTGATACACCTTGGCCAGGTTCCTGAACTCCAAGGAGATCTACAACAGAAGCCACAAGGAGGTTCACAAAGTGCCAGAAGCAAAGCAGGGTCTGGCATTCATGAATGGGCTAGGAATGAGTAACACAGGGGCTGTTTACTAGACTCTTATCCTGCTCTTGCCGGAGATATTGGCCAAACTCCCACTGGCTGAGAGGAGTGTAGGACCACGGCCTTGTGTAAAGTGAGCACATGCTCAAAGGCTCCCCTGGCCTTTGGACACAGCACAGAAGCCGCTCAGATCTTCCTGATGGTGCACAACCTGGGCCAGTATCACTTGGGTGTCCACAAACACAGCAGTTACAAAACAAAGCCTGGGAATCCAAGCGTGGACTCAAACTGTGGCAAGCCTGCTTAAAGCAGGTAGTCAAAATGATGATAGGTAGGGGCTTCGTTCTTTCAAGCACAGCCTGGCACATCAAAGCTGAGAAGCAGCTGGGACTATTTAGGGCAGGGGTACACACACACAGACCCACAATCCACTCTGCATGCACCCACCTTCCACCCACTCGACCATCTGCCGGTGGCTGTTGATCATGCTGGGTAGGCAGAGTGGGTGGAAGGGGGCTGGGAAATGAAGTCCTGCACACCGGGGCAGAAAACAGTAAGCTACAGCTACCTCCCCACCGCCCTCCACTCACCTCCGCTTCCCCTCACTCAATGAGCAGCCTTATGTGGTTGGCTGTGGCCAGCTGGCCAACTTGGCTCATCACTCCTTCCCCCATGGTGCAGACCAAGGGGCTCAGACATCTCCTGCCCTCTCTGCCCATTGCCCCTGGCACCCCATGCAATGCATCCCTCAACATGGGAGTGGGGCTGGCTCTAACTCATGCCATGCATGCATGCATGGCCGGCACCAGCCAGAGGTCCTCAAACAGCATCCAGATCCTCACAGCTCCCAGATGAGTCCTGGGAGCCGCACGTGGCAGCAGAGAGTAAGGCTGAGCTGGCCTGGCTCCATCGTGCATAGCTCCTGGACAAGTCCTGGGAGCTGCATATGGCAACTGGGATTTGGCCAGGAATCATGAGGATCCCATATGCAAACAGGGATATTTTCTGCATCCCTCACCCATATTTTGTGCAAACAGCAAACCCGCCATCATTTAAGAAAGGACTCAGCTTTCACCCTACAACCTATGCATACCCATCAAACCAGGGGCTCTGTGCTCTCATTCAGGCCAAAGCCACTTCTAGTGCTCATCAAGCCAAGACAAAAAAATGTGACAGTACAGCTCACTAGAGACAGACAACCTGCTCAGGACTATGTGAGGCTGCATCTGATGAAGATGCAAGAAGGCTTCAAGAGGGTACCTGTAAGAGTTAGCTCACAGGCTACTGTGGGGAGAGGGGCAGTGTGACTTAAGGGCTTACTGTGGGGAAGTCCTCCAACACTTGCTTGTGCTTGTCTTTGCTCTCCATGTACCTCCACTCTGGTTGATGCAGGTAGGTATGGAACTCACGCAACATTGGGATCTTGGTTTCCAAACTGATGGACATGTCGTCTTCCATGGTGTCCAGTGTGTTCCCAAATGCACAGGCAGGCAGCTAAAGATCATCACATGTGTTGCCCAGGTGTACTCGAGTATATGCACTCCTCCAATTGAAGGGGATTGTCAGCTGGCAGGTGTGCTGTGGGGGAACTGCAGACTGCTCGGTTTCCCTCCGTCCCTATAACACCAGGCCTGGACAGTCAGGGGACTTCAGGGGAAATCTGTCCTTAATACTTGCACATGCAGATCTGTGCTGCATGCCCCCTTCCCCGCCCCAAATGCTGTGAACTCCTAACAAATAAAAAAAGAGGACTGGTTAAAAAGAGAAGTGACTGCCTGAGAAGTCCTGGCAACTCTTCAGAGCTTTCAATGCAACTGCCCTTGTTTTCATGGGCAGAGGTACATTCAAATACAAAGGTAATGCCAGTGCCCGAATCCTAAGGGTGGAGGAGGCACAGCCCTTCCAGGACACTACAAGAGCTACACCTCCCCCTCCGCTGGGGGAATGATTATCCCACTGCCGACACAATCCTGCCCTGTTAACTCAGGGGTGGGCAAAATATGGCTCATCAAGTGAGCCTATCCAAGCCACGGTGGGTCCCTTGGCCTCATTTGGCCCAGGTGCAGTGGGCAGACTGGTCCATGGCGTGTGCAGCCAGTCCTACCACCTGCAGGCGCAGAGGAGCCCTTTGGCATGGAGCACGGTCTACCCGATCCCCAAGCACAGCTCTTGAGCACACCAGTGAGGGTGGGCAGTGTGGCAGCCAGCTTCAGCTGCTCGGCATCCCCCTCGGCAGCAGTTCACTCTGTCCTCACACCTTCAGCTGCTGCTGCCAGATCTACATCCCCACTGTCATACCTGGGCCTGCTGCCCAGGCACCCAAGCCAATCTGCCCCACACCCACCACCAGATGGAGTGGGTGGGGTGTCTGTGGAGGATGGCCCGGGACCCCTGTGGGTAGGGTGTGCTCAGCTGAGCGGATGGGTTGGGGCTGCAGGTAGGCTGCAGAACCGGAGCCCGTTGCAGGGATGAGTGGGGAGCAGATTCATAGACTGAATGAATCTGCAACTCTGCCCCAGATCCCAGCCAGAGATCGTGACTCTGCCCCAGATCCTAGTCCCAAGTCGTCACCACCCCATGATCCTGGCCTTCAAATGCTTGAAGGGGTGTCTTAAAAAAGAGGGAAAGCCCTTTTCTCTCTTGCTACAGGAGTAGGACGAGGACCAATGGCCTGAAGTTGCAGCAAGGCAGGTCAGGAAACACTTCTTCATCGTTGAGAACAGGGAGGATGTGGACCAGATGTCTAGGGAAGATGTGTACCCTCCACCCCTGGAGGTGTTCAGGAAGAGGTTGGATAGCCACCAGTCTTGGAGGTTGTCTTCCCCCTCCCCTCTTTGCTGCTATATGTGTTGGGGCATTTTTAAGCCTCAGAGGCACTGGGTGCAGCCAAGGTTGGGGGTGATGACTAGCTGTTAGCAATGCTCCCGCCAGGACAAAGCAGGAGGTTCCCAGCTAGAGGGTCTTGCCCTTCCGCTCAGGGGCAGGGCGATTGCCACATCTGGGGTCAGGAAGGAATTACCCCCCATATCTCTTGAATGTGTACTAGCAACCTTTTACAGAAGCAGGGTCTTGCTTGCTGCGCTTCCCATTGCTTCGTCTGTGGCAGGCTTGGGTGTCATGTCTTGTTTTGTATCAGGGTCAACAGTAGTTTTACAAATCCATCATCTAACCTCTCTGTACCACACAGTTTGGATGGGGACTCTCCTGCCTCAGTTCCCTTCCTGCCCAGCTTCTTTAGGACTTTCCCTTGGGCCCAGCTAGGGCGTCACTCACCGCAGCTCGCTGTCCACTGCCTGCATAGCAGCACCGAAACACCAGCCCGTCTGCTCCAGGTACGTGTAGCAGACGCGGAGGCCATTGCTGAGCGAGTCCTGCGGGCAGAGCAGAGGCAGCACTTACTGCCAGCAGCAGGGCAAGGCTGAACGGGTGCTGGGGACCATGCTACAGGGCAGCAGCTGCCCCCACTGCTGCCCCAAGAGTCTGCCCTTGTACTGGCTGCCAAGGGGCTGCCAGACTGGGGACAATGGGGACTGGGGGCAAGACTGGCTGTTAACCCCCGGGGCCCAGAGCCATTGGGCATGCCCCCCATTAAACCCCTGTAGCCTGGAGCCATTGGACATACCCCCTATTAACACCCTGCAGTGTCAGGGGATTAAGCTGGTTAACCCTGGGCCACTGGACACACTGCCCCTTCCCCCACATTAACCCCTCAGGACCCAGCCCCCACCCCATTAACCTCTTATGGCCTGGGAACATTTTTTCTCTCATTCATCCAGGCAAGACTCCCTGCCCTGCCCTGCTCGGGACTGCCTGGGGGCACCAGGACCATCCCCGCCTGCCCTACTCACCGTGCCTGGTCCTGGCAGCCCATCATGTACCTGCATCTTCCTCCTGCAGTGCTCAGCAGGGCGACCCAACCAGCCGCACATGTACTCCATGTCCATGACCCTGGCCCCAATCCTGGCCGTGCCCCAGTGCAATGCACGTTCCCCTGTGTCGTGATGGCCTTAAAGAGCACTCGCCCCACCACCCAGTCGCTGGAGGGTCCCTTCCCGCGAGGAGGGACATCAGCCAATGGGCTAGTGCTACAGCCAATTAGGCCACTCGGATTAGGGGGCGGTGGCAGGGTGGGAACAGGGCATGAAGCCAGGTCTCATGAAGGGCCTGTGCAGGACTCATGGGAGAGTGGTAGTGAACCCAGAGCATGCCCCACCCCGGTCAGACCAGGTCAGAGTCTGAGGTGGTGTCTGCACTGCCGTGGAGGCAGCACCGAGGCAGTGGGCAGGAGCGTTTCACTGCCAGAGCTGGGACAGGCTCTGCTCACAGTGTTGTGCCAGCAGCTGCTGGGGTTTGTCGGCGCACCTCTGCAGGCTGCTGGATGTAACTCTTCATAGTCCTGCGGTGACTCTGTGGTCTGCTCGCACGTAACGCTTTCAATGCGGCTGCTCTGAGGAAGGACGGGGGAAGAGCAGCACCTCTTCAAAAGAGGAAGTCTCGGAAGAGCAGCCACTGCCGCTTCTAATTGTTGTGTGTGAACTGAGCTGAGATCAATTCAAGCGCAGCAAAATCATCCAGGGTTGCAGTTACCTTGAAGCAAAACCATTTGAAATGTTGTTTGGAAAGGGATCCAGCGGTGCATCCACACCTCATCCCATGCAGATGAAAGCCGACATAGATCATTTAAAACTTCCTGGTAATGTGGGAAGTCATTTTGGTCTTCCACCCAGGAAACAAGACCTATAGCTAAAGCACTGTTTAAAATGAAAAAAGCCTGTTTTGCAACCAGGATCACCACGCAACCAGAGCCACCTCCCAGTTAGCACCCAGTTTAGACCAGTTACCTTGCCATTTGGCGTCCCAACAGGAGCGGTTAATGAAACACCCAGGCAGCTGCTTGACTCTTTGCAGCTGCCTGCGTGATTTATTAACTGACTTAATCCAGCCTCTGTTTGCAGAAAGGTGACCCACTTCTACATACGGGGCATTGCAGAGTCTATAGCAGGAGGTCCTGCTTTCAAAAAAAAGTTTGAACAAGGAGACACTTGAAGGTTTACTTCCGGGGCCTTGGTGCACAACGTTCCCTGTGGTCGCAGAACCGTGGCCTGTTGGCCGATTTTTCCCAGTTGTTAATAAACCCACCATAAGCAGCCTAGCAGACATAGTACATCTCCAGTTACCTTTCCCTGATCTGCCTTGCACTGGAATCTCCTCAAGGAACAAAACCAGTTCATTTGGACAAAACTTACTCAAGCCTTTGCCTGAGGTGTGCTACTGAGGCAGAGCGTAACACAGACAGCACATTTGGGGAGGGTGATATCTTAGTATCATAGTATCTAGGGTCAGAAGGGGCCTAAAGCAGGCCATCTAGTCTGACCCCCCGCCAATGGCAGGAATGAGTGCTGGGGTCAGAAGGGGCCTAAAGCAGGCCATCTAGTCTGACCCCCCGCCAATGGCAGGAATGAGTGCTGGGGTCACAGGACCCCAGCCAAGTACCTATCTAAATAAATACATCTGGGTTAATTCGTGAGAATAAGCACAGAGGCTGAGCAAACCCAGATGCTCAGTGTGCTCAAAATGACTCATTTAACTCATTTCACTCTACACTGATGTCAAGATCCTGATTTCCTTTGCTAAGAAGGAAGGAGTTTGCCAGGAGGAGTACTGAATATCAAAGCATATAAGATGTTCAGGAAAACAGCTATCACACTTACGCCATTAATACTTTTTTGTGGTCAAAATAAATTTAACATGTGACCTTTTAACATCTTTTCAGCTACTGCATTGAAGTCCTCTCATGCACAAATCTGTAACAGGTATTTTCAGGTACTTCCCTACAATGCAATGTGGACATCTCCCCATGTTTTGTTAATGCGCTGAATTTTCTCTGCTTTTGTGTCTTCATGGAAAAGCGATTTCTGCTCAGTGCAGCTGACAGCTTGTTGCAAGCCACCCTCAGCCTTATGCAATGTTCTCCAAGAAAGGACAGCATCCCTTAAAAAGGTCCTGAATCCCTTAAAAAGGTGGAAGATGTAGTGGTATGCATAGAAGGATAGCCTTTGTTTTCTGTTGGCACATGAGGCTGGCACTGAGGGCACCACCAGGTAAGACTCTGAAGTCCATGCAAGGGACCAAGAGTTCCCTTCATCACCATGTGCCCAAAAGGACATTTCTCCTGTTGATAGAGCATAGGGTGTAATCCTTCCCCATGCAGTCTCTTATGCAGCCAGTGGGTGCTGAACTGAATGGCATGATGAAGCAAGGCGTTGAGATTGAAGGGAGCCAAGAGGGACCCTTGTGATAATGGGTGGATCTTCGCCAAGTACAAGATCTCATTCGTCATGATGCTCCCTGGAGCAGAGGGGAAAGCAGGAGTTCAGAAATGGAGATGCAACAGCAAGAACCGTTCACATCAGTGAGTCACA
>JAGPOW010003642.1:5949924-5963580 GCA_030014935.1 Caiman crocodilus | reverse complement strand
CCCCCCCCTTTAATTAAACAACCAGCGGTTTAAATTTTATCAGTGAAAAACTATGATCCACCCACTTTCCTATGATTTTATAATCCTTAATTGCTTACTATGATCTCGGCTGACTCATGCTGTCTTCACTGAATGCTTAATTCCTAATATAAGATGCAAAGTATAGCGAATTAATTTTGGCAGCCTCCCTTTGTAGCGGGCATTATCCTTATGTTATACTTGGTGGATTATATTTATAATCTCAGGGCTGGATCGGGTATCTCTTGCTTTCCTAATTAGCTATTGTTGTTTCTGGGATTTTGAGGTTTTGGTGTAGAGGGAAGGCAGGCCTGGGCTGGGCTCAGAGCTGGTGATACGCCTGAAATCCCACATCAGACTGGCGTAGAGGCAGGATTCAGAATCTGCAGACAACCTATCATTGCTTTTGAAATGGGATTCTTAGTTTTAGGGCAGTGACTGGAAGTAGGTGGATCGGTGAATGCCTGGATCTGAGCAGCTGGACCCCAGCTCATGGTACTCATCCCGGCTCTGGGCCCCCCAGTCCTGTTCTTGTCTTGGTTCCTTTTGGTGCTTACAGAATGGCAGGAGCTGCTGCAGTGGGAGGCATTGCAGCTTGCCTTCCCCTCCTCTCCCTCCAGGCAGGTGTTTTGTCCTAGAGAAGCTCTTGAAGAAGCGAATTGGGCGGTGAATTTAAAATGCTCTTAATCTCACTAAATACCTCTTTCTGGTTATAGTTTTAATGCCCCTTGGAAATGAGCTACAAGGCAGTGTCGGAGGGGAACTGGAGGGGTGTCCACACAACAGTTCCTGTTTTTCCCACTTTCCGTTTTCTGCAGCAGCTTCCCCCTGCCATCAAGCTTTTACAGTGGTTACAGCCCCTGGGTCCTAACGCTGCTGAGTTTGGGTGATTTCAGTTTTATTGCCACCCAGGCTGAATCTCCCCAGATTTGGTAGCAGTGTGGCTATGTCAATACAGCAGGACTTTGGGCTACCATCAGAGCTCTGCATCTGCATTGCATGTCATTGTGTTAATAATACAGTAGTTTTACTGGTAAACGTATTAAAACCTGTGCTGAAAAGAGGCAGTGGCCAACAATGCACTCTGGCACTTGAATATTGCAAGTGTTCCTGGCATCTGCCCACTGGAGCTAAGATTTCAAGTGCAAGCTTATAAGTCACTTCTTGACATAAAGGTTAAAGACACTTGAAGTTGTTATTAGCGTTTGACAAACTTGGAGTGGATTTGTCAGCCGTAACAAGGGAAATACTTGCAGAGTGTCATAAGGAATGTGGAAGTCATGGAAGAGGTGGCATCTTTTATTAAGCCAACTACATATTTGTAAACAAATTATTTTATTACTTGCAAGCTCTTGTGCATGCACACCCTTCACCAGGCATAGGAGAGAGCAGAGATTGTCAAAGTTCTAGTTACATGCCGAATGTCACGTAACTTGTTTGGATGTAAGTATTTGATCTGGGCTGCACCAATAACACTTAAGACTTCAGTAAAGCATTTGATATAGTGCCAGATTGGAAATGATCAGTGTAACTGGAAAAGCTAGGGATTAGAGCAAGGCTGGTAGATATGTGTGCAAAAGATGACAGCAGGTTGTGTTGGGAAGGGTAGAAGGCGATTGCACTAGTAACCTATCAGGCTTCTGTGTAATACTTTCTGTAATGACCTGGGGCAAAATACAGGGGGATGCTAAGAAAAGTTACCAATGGCACAAACTAGGATGAGCACATCCTGCAGAAGGAACTGAATAAATATATAAATAACTTCAAATATTGGAGCAGCAGACGCTGTATGGAATTCAGTAGTACAAAATTGCATCGTGTCCTACACGGTGAAGATGTGTCCCAAGGAAGCCATCTACC
This sequence comes from Caiman crocodilus, assembly GCA_030014935.1. NCBI lineage: Eukaryota > Metazoa > Chordata > Crocodylia > Alligatoridae > Caiman > Caiman crocodilus. The sequence goes on along the minus strand of JAGPOW010003642.1, from coordinate 5,961,702 downwards.
TGTACTCCACTGAACTGCCTAATAATTGGGGAAACTGATTGGCACCTCTCCATTTCCAAGCAAGAGCTGCAAAATTAGTGGTGCACAGACAAGGATTTGAGTAGCTAGCTAGCTGCTAATAGACAGCTGTTTGATTGAATACATTGAGTCTTCCTGCCTTATGAAGGGCAAGGTAGTTGCTCTGTACTAGGGCATAACCAGGTACACACAGCTGAGCACATGCAATGCCTGTTGATGTTAAATGTGAACTCCAGGTTAAGTATGTACCCCCTTTTTTTAGCCTTGAGTCTTATGTAGAGTATACTGTACTTCCATACATATGTCCTTAAATGTCTATAATGACTGCCATGGCATTTTCTCAAGATATCAATATTGTAAGGGTTGCCACTGGGTGGATGTATAGTTAGACAGATGGGTGATTGCAAGTGATTACATTTAACCTCAGAATTTAATTTGTGGATCCCTTTCTGCTATGGAGGGATCTGAAAGAAAGTTTTGCTTTCATTCCCAAAGACTCTACATGTTAGAAATAAAGGACTGAATGTTATGATTTGAACCTGTCTTTCTTCATGCATTCTTTTCCCAAAAGCATGGAAATGATGTGCAGAGCTGACAGTCTCTTATTTCTTGCCATAGCCACAGGATAATTTTTAGCTGCTTGCCTGTCTTGTAGGGAACATTGAGTCATGTGTTACACTTCTCCTTCCCCTGCAGTCATGCCGTTTGCATATTCTATTTGGTTCTCCGAGCCCTGGACACCATAGAAGATGACATGACCATCAGTTTAGAAACTAAAGTCCCAATGCTGCATGAGTTCCACTCTTACCTGTATCAGCCAGAGTGGAGGTACACTGAAAGCAAGGAGAAGGACAAGCAAGTACTGGAGGACTTCCCCACGGTAAGGCCTCAGCCCTCACTTCCACCCTCACCACAGTAGCTTGTGAGTTAACTCTTACCAGGTACCCTTATCAAGCCTTCCTGCATCTTGATCCAACAGCATCAGACCCAGCCTGATCTGGTCCTGAGTCCCACTGCGGGTAAATGGTCTGCCCCTCCTGAGCTATATGGTCACTGTTTGTGCTGACTTGATGAGCACTAAAAATGGTTTTGGCCTGAGCCAGAGCATAGCACCCTTGGTGTGATGGTTACATGTCAGCTGCTGAGGACTTTGTCGTTGGCAGTCCCTGCTTAAGTGTTACTGGGTTTGCTGTTTGAACAAAATATGGGCGAGGGACACAGAAAATGGCTCTGTTGTCATATTTCTGAATTGTCCCAGGTGCTTCCTAGCTTAGATGTGCTGGGCTGTACTTCAAAGAACAGAAGCCCGCACCTCTCACCATTCTGACACCCTGCTTTAAGCAGGCTTGCCACAACCCGAGTCCACACTTGCATTGCCTGGTACCCAGAAGCTGTTGTGCTGAGGCATTAAGATGTTGGGTGGGAGGGAGTGCATAAAACCACGTGGAGCAGTAGCACAAGTTTCCTCAATTACAGCTTTCCAGATCTGTACAGAATTCTTGGTCCATAATTATGAATTATTAGATAAACGAGGGAATGGAAGGATCTGTGTGATCAGTCAATAAACCTTGGGGGAGGCTCCATAATAGTTACTGTCCCTTAAAATTAGCCCCCACCTCCTTCCCAGTATTTGCAACTGATGAAGCAGCTGCGAATGCACTTGGAAATTTTCTTCATACAGTTCAAGGCTTGCACATGACATCCACTGCAGTCTTGGGCTTGGTATTTTTATAAGGGAGCGTGGGATCATTTCTGTTGCCTAGCCTATGGTAACTAGATATTGAGGCTGGGATTTTCAAAGTAACCTCATACCTGTGGAACCCAAATTCCATGGACTCTCCCTGAAATTCCAGATATTCGTTGGTAGCCGTGAACCACCTACCAAGAATAGGTGTCGATGGCCTTGCTTTCAAGAAAAGGTCTTGGCATTCAGATTCAGGAATATCACTACAATAGAGGTGGGCAAACATGTTAATAATTTAGTAGGTCTAGTCTTTGAAAAAGGTACTGAAGGGGATGCTATTCTCTTAAATAATCTTCTGGCTTGTTACACCTTCTGGCTCTTTAGGATCTCCAGTACATGTTCAAAACCTCATTGCAATTTTGATACCGATACCATTTTGCAATGTGGATGCAATGTTCAAAACTTTATTGCAAAATTACGGTGCCATTTTGATACAGATCTTTTAGAAACAGAGATGGATTCATATATACTGGGGCCCTGGGCAAGCACAAAATTGGAGGCCTCCCTCTCCCGGCGGCAGCTGGGCTTCAGGAGTGGGGACTGAGGCCCCTTTCCCTCCTAGTGCTGGCAGGGGAGTCTGGGTGGATCCCACTGGGCTGGGTGGCACATGCCCACCTCTTCTCTCTGCTCCCTGCCCCAGCTACGGTCCAACATGCACACACACTCTACTTTCACTCTGCACATAGACACATGTGCGTGTACAGATGGACAGGCACGCACTTTCCCTTCACAGGACCTCTCCCCTCCATTACTCTGCATCACACAGAGGCAGCCCCCCAGCCACCCACAGCTCAGTCTCGCTCCCTGCCTGGCCCCTGTTATACTTAGCTACAGGGAGCTTCTGCCTGGCTGTCCTGTGCAGATGCAGAGGGGCAGCTGGGCTGGGCCGGGGGTGCTGCGCCATGTCTCTTCAGGCTGGTGGTGGCACTGGGAGGGGTGGCTATGGGGGGCTATAGCCTCCAAGGCCCTCCCAGCACCGCCACCCACAAAGGCACAGTAGAGTGCTGTAGCTGCACCCCAGCCTGTTTCGAGTCCACCTCATTGGTGGAGGAGCCCTGCTTCTAGCTCCCAGGGAAGCCAAGGTGAAAGCCGCAATTCTAAACTTGGTGCCAAAAATGGGTGCTGAGTTTAAAACTGTGGCTTTCACTTCCCTGCTGATGAGGATCCTGGGGCTGGGGCCCCTGGGCTCGTGGCCAGCTTGCCCTTCGTTAATTCGCCTATGCCTAGGAACTGTTAAAGAGTAGTATCTACTAGAAACTGTCAAACAGTATCTACATACAGCATACTTCATCGGTGGATTTTTTTTTTTTTTTTTTGTAGAGCTGAGAATAAAGCTGCTGTCACCTGGGTCCTGGTGCAGTGACTGCTGCTTTTCATGAAGAAAAGGCCCACTGCAACAGGCACATACTAAAGTCTGGAGAGAGTGCTAGATGGTAGGGAGTCAAACTCCAGGAGTCTGTTCTTGTTGCTTCACCAAGCAGTTCTCTGACAGGCTTTCCCATAAGATGCATGTGGTGCCCTACAGTTCTATTTTGTACCTTCTGCATTTGTGGACTCCCAAGTGAAACAGGCCCAAGTCACATGCCATCAGGAAGATACGCGCAGCATCCGAGCGATGGTCAAAGGCCAGGGGAGCTGTTGAGCATGTGTTCACTGCACACAAGGCCTTGGTCCTGCACCATCTTCAGTCAGTCGGAGTTTAGTCAACAGTGAGAGCAGGAGAAGAACCTACTAAACAGTCCCTGTGTTGCTTGTTCCTAGTCTGTTTATGAATGCCAGACCCAGCTTTGCTTTGGCACTGTGCATATCTCCTTGTGGTTTCTGCTGTAGATATCCTTGGAGTTCAGGAACCTGGCCGAGGTGTATCAGGATGTGATCACAGATGTTTGTCATAAGATGGGAGTGGGAATGGCGGAGTACTTGGAAAAGAAGGTCAACTCTGTGCAGGACTGGGACAAGGTAGGGATGTCTGAGCAGTGAAGAAACCAGCTTGGGGCAATGTGCACAGCCCCTGCTAGAGGCCTAACCTTGCCTCGCCTCCTGCAGAAGCACATTCATGATGGGAGGTTGTTTTCTGTTCAGCAAAGGCAGCTGTACCACAGTATTTGTTGCCTGGTGCTCTGGGGTCAGGAGTGGTACCTAAATGTCAGTGGCGTTGGTCCAGCCAGGTTTGGTGAGCAAACGGGAATTATACTGGGGAAAGTCCCACAGAGCTGCCCAGAATAAGCTGGTTGAGTAACTGCTAATTTTCTTGAAACCTCAGGAACTCTTGAAGATACATTTCTCAGAACTCTTTTTTTCTCCCCAAATTTTGCAGTATTGCCACTATGTTGCCGGACTGGTAGGGATTGGTCTTTCCCGTCTCTTCGCTGCTTCGGAGCTTGAAGACCCTATCGTAGGACAGGACATGGAGCTTGCAAATTCCATGGGGCTTTTCCTGCAGAAAACCAACATCATTCGTGATTATTTGCAGGACCAGCTGGAGGGAAGGGAATTCTGGCCCAGAGAGGTAAAGGAAATCACCACTTCATAGATGGGCCTTTCCAGTGTGGTGTTGCGATAAGGCAACTCATCTGAAAAGGAGAGTCTGACAGTTCAGAGACTGTGGTCTGCTCTGCGTAAAGCAGTGTGGGTAAATATTAGAAGAAACAGTAGCTGCTACAGGAGCAGGGGTATTCATAAGGTAGGAAATCATGTAAGGTATTCATGTGAAAGGTAGGAAGTTTCCTGGTCCCAGTGATGTCGTCTTTGTTGTCTAACCTTAGTTTTCTTAAGAGATGTGGGAGAGTGAGATGGGCTCTCACGTGGTAGGAAATCTGTGAAACTTCATGATAAATCATGAAATTCCTTTTCCTGGCACATGCAGCGTTATGGCTGGGATCTGGAGCAGATGCACTGTGGTTGAGCATGCTCTTCTGTTCATCTTCAAATAAGGCTACTGGCTGTATCTTAAGCAGACCAGGTTAGCTGTAAATTTGTTGTGATCATGCTTAACTGCGAGGTCAGCCACGCACCTGCCAATTCGGGGATTGCCGAGATCCTTGTTACCCAGTGGTTAAGATTTTTGCACGTTATATCCCAGGCCCAATCTTTCTGTGGGATTGAACTGTGTTGTGGTCCAAATGTATGGATGCTCCTTTGCATCCTGTGGCTACGTGCCACTTGCATCTTCCTCCACAATGATGGCTTTTTCTTTTTCAAGCAATTTGTTATCCATATTACAGGTGACCTTGCAGGCTGGCTACTGATAAGAGGCATAAACAGGTCTACAGCCCAACCTTTTATTTGCTTGCACTTCAGAACACAAAAACAGACCTTTATCCCAAAGTCTGGCTGCCTGTGACAGCACAACATGGATTCTCACTTAAGCCAGCTGGAGATTTTAAGAGGTGGGCGGAGGGTGGCATTCAGATTGGGAAACCGGTCTTGAATTTGTTGAGTTCTCTAAATTTCCCTCCAGCCTGTATCCCAGGACCCCTCCAGCCACATAAATGGCTGAGTCTAACATTCAGATGAATGGCTTCTTACTGGTTTTATTATCATTTGTTTTGCTGAAACTTTTGGAACTGGACTGAATCAGTTTTCCTGTGGCCTTGAAAGGTGTCAGTCAGTTTGGATTTATGTTTCTGTCAAAATTGCACATTTGGAGAGGATTCTTACCGCCTTCCTTCAGCATTATGGAATACTGCTTGCCCTCCTGATCTTTTTTTTTTTTTACCTAATAAGTTTGGTTACATCAGTTATTGTAAGTGAAAGCTATGATGTACTGTATTTGGATTATTAAGTTTATGGCCTTCCCTTATTGTGTCTCTGTTCAGGCTTTGTGCTCTGTTTTTAATTTCATCTCGTTCAGTTAGACATGTTGATAGCTTCCTTTTATGTAGTCTAAGCTAATGGTCACATCTGCAAAGGGTCATTTTATGATTCCTCAGAAACAGGCTTTGGGATTTCAGCAGCTTGATCCAGGCCTCTTGAAAATGGCCAAGGCTGGCAATTAAGTACTTCATCTAGAACTGTGAAAGGACACAGCACTACTATGCAATGTACACAAGCCATTATTATAGCAAGCGGTCTGATCCTTTGTGCGTGAGCAGTGAGATTAAATGCTGTTCTTCCATTCTCCTTGCTTTCAAGTCCTTGTGTGGTAGGTGGCGTAGGGAGGAAACGGATGTTGTTGGGGCAGCTCCATCTATCATCCTGGGCTGGATGCAGAGGACATGGGCGGTGGTCCGTTGATCACTACTGATGAGAACCCTGCTCTTATACACCGGGTGTGCCCCCACTCAGCAGGGGTATGTGCATGAGTTGCACATATCCAAGGATGCTGGATGTTGTGCAGACAAGCATCTTCTTTGTTCTCCACAGAGATTGTCTTGCTCCATTCAGTGCTCTAAGATTGTTCACAGGTTATTACAGTGTCTGTAATCTAATGAGAATCATTCAAAGGGGAAATCCCCATCCCAATAGCCTTTTTTATACCATGGGGAGATGGCTGCTATAGCCTCAGTCCAACAAAGCATGTTGCGAAAACCCATAAGGACACCTGTGCAATGGCAAATACGTGAGTGGTGGCATTGCTGTATGTTATTGATATCCCCAGGTTTGGAGCAAGTATGCCAAGAAGCTCTCGGATCTTGCCAAACCGGAGAACGCTGACATGGCCGTCCAGTGTCTGAACGAGCTGATCACAAACGCTCTCCACCATGTCCCCGATGTCCTCAAGTACTTGTCCAGACTCAAAAACCAAAGTGTCTTCAACTTCTGTGCTATTCCACAGGTAGGTTCATGCTTCCACATGGTTTCCCCCGTCTACTCCCACAACCTCACTTATAGACATAAGGATCTGTGCCCTATGCCCTGTGCCTTCTTTCATTTCCAGCTAAGAGATTTGGTGTGATCACGGGTGAATTTGAATTCTTGTCTTGAGAAACCAGGTATTCTTCTGATGAATGGCTCTTCTGTATGCATGCTACTCCAACCAACTTCAGCAAGATCTATGCAAAGCTCATTGGTTGAAGTGGGTACACTTGTTCCTTGAGGGTTTGTTTTTGTTTTTGATTTTTCCTGTCAAACCAAGAACATTGTGCGTACTTCAAGGACAAGGATAACTGTTGCATCTCTTCTCTGTAATACCCTTGTCCTGCTTTATGCATTTGCTGTGAGGACTGATCCTTCAAAAATCATTTCCCCGATTTCCTCCTTCTAAACAAGCATGTGTTTTACACTGTACAAATCACTGTTCCCTTTGAAGCCAACTGTAGTTTTGCCATTGATTTTGATGAGACCAGGGGTTTGCCCTGCATACCTTTTTATTACAAAATGTGAGTTTATTATTTCTTGACAGGCGATGGCCATTGCCACGCTGGCTGCTTGTTACAACAACAAACAGGTGTTTAGGGATGTCGTGAAGATTCGGAAGGGACAAGCTGTTACCATGATGATGGATGCCACAAATGTGCAGGCTGTCAAAGCTATAATATACCAATATGTGGAAGAGGTGAGTGGGATGGCTTGCTCTGAATGCGTTGTTTTCAGATGTAGACATTTTCTTTTTTCAGCCCATTTTGATACCCCAGTAGGGCTAAGTTGGTCATTCCACTTTCAATCTCTTCCAGCCATTTAGTAGTTGTCCTGTGTCTGCCAATATTGCTCAATTCAAGCCATCACCAAAGTACAGGACACCATCAGCTGGCAACTTAAAACGGTAGTCCTGGAATGCTACTTTTTTCCTTAAGACTTCTCTTCATCTGCTGTCTGTTCAACAGAAACATCCGCACTTCCGTATGGATTTATGAAAACCACTTTTCTGTTTTGAAAGGATTTAAGCATGGCTCCTGTAGAAGTGAAAGCTATAGCTGAGGTGTCCTTCTAACTGCTGTCTGATCACCCTGCTCTCTCCTCTCTCTCACTTGCAATAGGAGGAGAATTGTGAGAGTGCTATTCTGAAGTCAACATGTGAGGGATTGATGGGTCAGCATCACCTCCAGCTGCCCTAGACTTCCAGCCCAAATGCCCATACAGTTGAGTCAAGCAGGGACAGTCTTTGGCACAAGTTTTAGAATAGGGCTTGCCTTCATATGCAAAGCAAAGATGTCCTAACTGATCTTCCACCCAATCCCTCCACAGTTTAACAGCCATAGGTTGGTTGGCATGGGTACAGTGTTGTTTTGCTTAATAAGGGATTTCTCTGTTGGGTTAAGTTAGCTGGTAAGTTCATGTCTTCCTAAAAGGTAGGTGTCCTTGATGGACACGGGCTACCGCAGTAGTAAGCTTACAAGCTTTGTCTTGGCTGGCCTGGTCTGAAACACCCTTCTGACAGTAGACTTCTGCAACATGGGCCCTGCTGCACTAACCGGAGCAGTCCTAGGTGTGTGCTGGGTACTGCACAGAAACAAAACCCTCATCTGAAGTACTCGGAGGTGTTACAGAGCACCTGGAGCCAGTGTGACATGCCTCACCATTGACAATCAGACTGGCAGCCAAGGTTCCTTCTAAGCTGTGCGCATGTGTGACTGCGTACAAGTAAAAATCTTGCCACAGACCAGCTTTTTTTAAGGCTGCGCACCTGCCCAGAGAGGAGTTGGGTGTGGAGTGCAGCGGAGGCACTGGAGCTAGAATGGGACACTTGCCAAAGGGCACTCCTTATACAGGGCAGGTAGCAGCCCCTACCCAAGGGGAGGACAAGGGCTGGGGCTGGCATGGGCTCCATGGCCTCGGGGGAACTGTTCTGCAACCCTGCATCACCTCAGGGAGCGAGGAGGCACATGGCATTGGGGCTGGAGAGTGGAGCAGTTCCCCAGAGCTGGCGGAGCCTGCACCAGGCCCCAGCTCCAACCCCTAGCCCTGCCTTTCCTCACCTTGGGGAGGAGCTGCTGCCTGCCCTGTGTGAGGAGTGAGCTTACCTTTGGTAAGCGTCCCATGCTGGCCCCGATGCCGCCCTTTTGGTTCTATCAATTGATTGTGTGTGCCCTAGCCATGGGCCAGACAAAGCATCAATTTATAGTTACTGTGGGACACTTACTGGTGAACTGTGCTGAAAGAAGAGACGGGACCAAAGCAGTGTGCTCACAGACCGCTACTCCTTAGAGGTAGCGGCAGCCCCTCCACAGCTGAAAAAGTTTGATATGATAAAAGAGAGCAGTGGGCAAAAGGAGGTGATTGAAGGACAGGGAGGCAGCAGAAAGGAAGGTGAGGTTACAAAAATAGGCAGGCAGTTTAGTTGTTCAACCCTAGTTGCTGCCAGGGAACTAACCCACCTGTATGGCTTTTGTACCTTGCTTAGGAACCTGTCTCAAATCTGAGTCCACCTGTTATGTCCTAGTAGCTTCACTGATTCTCACTAGTGCCAGGCTGTTCTGACCTCCCAGTACCAAGGCTGGTGATGGGCTACAGCATGTTGAGGGCATGCCTGCAAAGGGAATTGGAAGGATGCTAGCAGGGAAGTAAGACCTATTTTATTGGATATCTGGTCTATTGCTGCTGATATATTACATTTAAAACCTTCTGTGCAAGGCATTAGAGTATAAACATTTGCCTCAAATGATGGTCTTTGTAATGGTGCCAGGATTTTGATGCGCAGGTATGCCTTGGACTTGGCCACAGACCAGACTTTAAAGTGAATATCATAGATCATACAGTTCTCAGGGAAAATGTGCTCCCTTTCCTTTGCAGGAGAAATGCAGGACCAGAAACCTGCTAATGAGGTGGCCGTGATCCAAATGCAGTTGTTGAACTAGCCATATTGCAATTAATGCTTAGTAGTGTCCTGTTTGAATGACTCGGCATCCCACTGGCGATGTGGTCCTTGTGAAGATTTCATGGTTGAGGGGCTGTGCCATGGTGTGAAGCATTCCTGTTCCCTTACTCACTGGTGGGTTCTTTCTTTTTCAGATCTACCAGAAAATCCCAAGCACAGACCCTTCTTCTAACAAGACCCAGCAGATCATTGCCTCTGTCCGGACAATGAGTTTGCCCAGCAGCACCATTGTGTCCCGTAACCATTATTCCCCCATCTACCTATCCTGTGCCATGCTTTTGGCAGCGCTGAGCTGGCAGTACCTTAGCGCAATGTCGAAGGCATCGGAGGAGTACATTCAGGCCAGCGAGAACTGAGGGCTGGGGGAGACCGCAGGTTGGCAATTGGGCAGTGTTGGGGACTGTGTCCTGTGCGTCTTCCTGGTGGGCTGTTACGCTGCAGACTTTCCAGCTAGCATGTGCCCTTGGAGACTGATGCTATGAATGAATCGGGATGTCTGGAGGTGCCATTTAGCCCCAAAATGTTGTGAAGTAAGCTGGCTTGCTAGATGGTGATTACCCTTCCCATGCCAGCAACATGGTGTCATTGAGGTGAACAAGTTAGATAGAAGTTCTGTGTTTGACCTTTTCTTCATTGGAGACTGCTTCCCTGCTTTCTGGCTGGGAATTTTTTTTACATAAAGCTGTTGCTTGGAATTTGGACTCGCTGTTCTTGTAAAAACTGAGACATGGGACTTGTTCTGCCAACTCTTCCTCTGCCCTGTGTGCATGTGTGTGCACGCTCTTATCTCCTGTTCCACAGCAGCTTCAGAATATTAATGTTTCCATCCAGCAACAGAAACCTAGCACATCCTATGACAGATGAAATCTTAAGGACACAAAGTAACTCTGGCTGACTTCTGACTGTTAGCCTAAGGGGGGTGATGGTTTTAAAACACTAAGATGCATGGGGAAAATCTGTACAACCCACCCTTGTACTAAAAGACTGGGCAGAGATGTTGGCCTTTTCACAAATAGTTTGGACTTGATTTGTATGATGCGGTAATTTTTAAAATGCTCCTGTGTGCTTGCTTGTTTTGTCTTTTTACAGGCCCAAAATACCAGTAAATGGCAGCTTTATAATGCTAACACATGCAAAGCTGCCCCTCTTCTTTCTTAGCTATTCAGGGAGTGCAAAGGGAACCTGATTTAATTCACTAGTGATTTCTTTCCCCTCCTACCTGCCCAAACAAAAACAAAAAAAAAAGTCTGGTTTAAATATTGTCGTATTGGAACACGGCCATCACCTATTGTATAGCGTAGCTCAAGAGATGCCCCTGGATCTTTTACCCCTGCCCAAAGTGCTAGGACTAGTGTCCCTTCCCAGAATCTCAGTAGATGTCTGTTCAAACTGGGTCTTTTGAGGTTTCATTCTACAGTTCAAAGCAGACTCTTATGGCAACCAGCTTATTTTAGTGTCCTTTACTCTACCGTCAGGCTTTCATACTGGTGACACCTGAATGCACACAACCATGGGACCCCAATTACCATCACTTGCTGTTGGGGCCTAGACTGAGCCATATTGTGCTTTCATAGTAGCTAGGGTCAGGAGGAACCTGAACAGATCATCTAGCCTGACCCCCCCCTGCCACAGGCAGGAATGGATGCTGGGTTCACAAGACCCCAGGCAGGTGCTCATCCAACCTCCTCCTAAATTTGCCCAAAGTAGAATCAAGGACCACTTCCCTGGGGAGTTGGTTCCAGATTTTGGCCACCCTAACTGTAAAACATTGCCTAAACCTATTCTCCATCAGCTTATGACCATTGTTCCTTGTCACCCCAGGTGGTGCTGGGGAGAAAAGGGCTCTACTTATTTGCTGTTGATCTCCCTCTGATGAGCTTGTAGGCAGCCACCAAGTCCCCCCTCAGCCTCCTCTTGCTGAGGCTGAACAGGTTCAGGTCCCTCAGTCTCTCCTTATAGGGCCTGTCCTGCTGCCCTCTCACCAAGTGGGTGGCCCTGCTCTGAACCCTTGCCAGGCTGGCCACATCCCTTTTGAAGTGTAGCGCCCAGAACTGGACAAGGTACTCCAACTGCGGCCTGACCAAAATCAGAGGGGGAGTATCACCTCTCTGGACTGGCTTGGGATGCATGACAAGGTATGGCTGGCCTTGCTGGCTGTGGTCTTGAATTGGTGGTTCATGCTTGTCTTGGAGTCAATAATGACTCTGAGATCCCTTTCTGCCACTGCTTTCAAGGGGGGAACTCCCCAGCCTGTATGTGC
>JAGPOW010003642.1:5924740-5949824 GCA_030014935.1 Caiman crocodilus | reverse complement strand
CTCAGGTGCAGCACCCTGCATTTGTCTATGTTGAACCACATCTGCCCATGTTTGTAATCTGTCTAAATCTAGTTGCAGCCTCTCTCCCCTCAAGTGTGCCCACCTTACCCCACCTCTTAGTGTCATCAGCAAACTGGGGGTACCCCACTGCTCACATCTTGTCAGGTTGAATACAGCCCATCCACTACTATTCTCTGGCTGCACCCTATCAGCCAATTTTTTTTACCTATCCAACTGTGCAGGCATCAATGCTGCAGTTGCTTAATTTATTAATGATGGGGTGAGAGACCATGTCAAAGGCCTTCTTAAAGTCTAGAAAGACTACGCCCACAGTGATTTTAGTTACTAAATCCTTGGATAATGCACTAAACTTTCCATTAAAGACTGTTGGGAAAAGCTCCTGCTGCTACAAGCAGCATGTCTTCTCTCTTTATGCCTGGTCCGTGCTGTTCAAACGAATGTTGACTAGTGCTTTGAGCCAGCAAGCGTCTGCTGTGGAAGCAAAAGCAAGAGTACTGAAGACTGGCTTTCATAGGCCATGACAAAACTGTTATACTCAAGCTTACTTGTCAGTGAACATTTAAGGCCTTTTGACTTTGTAAGACTCACTTACCGCACAGAAACATCCCATGACCTTGCAAGGAAGTCAAGGAGTGTACATACTTGAACTAAGCTATGATTAAAGCAAGCATTCTTTAAGTCTGTAGTCTTGTCAAGAATAAACTAATTAATTTGCAGAGATGTTGTTTCATTCAATTGGAGGAGGTAGTTACCCATACTAGTCTGAAGGCAGAAAGCAAGGCAGGGAGTTCAGAGAGGCACAAGCCTCTATGGGCAATATTGTTCATGAAGTGCTGCTATTCCTTAGAGGTGCCAAGAGGCAGCCGGTAAGCTGCAATCCTCTCTCACTGGTCTGAGGTGGAGTAGAGCTGAAAGCTTGTCCTATGACTCTCCCCATTACTGAAGAGGCTGGTAAAGAATATGGTCTGGGCAGAGGGGCATCCTCATCCCTTCTCACCTCTGACCCAGTCTGCCTACTGGTGCCAACCAACACACCCTCTTCACCTTGTAGAAGGCTGTTCTCAGTAGCCAGCTGTTGGGGTGAGCTTTTGCTCTACATACCTGCAGTGGGCAGGATGAGTACTGGCTAGTGTCAAAAGACATTTACTACTCCACCTCTAACTCTCAGGCCACTTCAATGGACACATCTGACTGCATCCCTGGGCTGCAGCAGCCCCAGGAGCAAACTCAGCGGAAAGTCATTTCAAATAGCCAAGCTTGATATGCAGGAGGCCGCATCCACGTTCAGCGAGGAGGGCATCTCCATGCTAAGTGAGGCACTGAAACCCGACTTGCCATCATCCCCAAGTCTCCAGTAGTGGCCTCTTCCAGGTTACTGAACAGCTAAATTGTTACAGCCGGTCCCCACAATGAAGAATCACACCCCTTATCCAGGGCAGACATTTGAACCTGGGATTCCCCTCAAGAAAGTGCTTTGATCAGAACACACTAGCTGCACCGGTCTTGTCCCCAAGTTACCTTTTCTGAGAATCCCATCCCAAGGCATCCAGACCTCTTGCAGGTTGTGGGATTCAGTAGCATTTGGGCAATTTTGCATATACCCCCTGCAGAAGCTTTTGGAGGTTACAAGGACACACTGCAATGGTACTCTACCTCTTGGCCCTGCCATTCAGCTAGACAGCAGAGCCAGGTCACAGGCTGCAATGAATCCTGGACATGCACCCTACCTCAGGCACCTGGTCCAGCACTCAGGCTGGCTGGCATGGCACTATGCCAAGGGTCACATACCCCTACTTTAAAAACATGGGTCAGCAACTGTTAAGTAATTATGAGTTAACAGAGCTTGGGCTAAGGTGGGCTGCTGGTCATAGCACATGCTGCTGCTATACTAGATTTGTACACTGCATCCTGCCTACACTTCATCGCCTCTCTATAGCTCCTTCTGTAGGAAGCAGTTGGAGTGGTGCCCATCTCTTGGAAGACCTCAGCTTTTAGAGATAGATGGAAGCACTCCCTTCCTGGAAGAGCATTGGGAAAGCAAGTTCAGAAGAAGCCAAGTAGAGTGTACAGATGCTATTGTAGCCCATGCACATACAGCTCCCCCCTTTCCAGAAGCCACCATCTGCAAAATAGAGAAAGCATAGGAACTGCAGAAGTCCCAGAGAGTTACCTTCCACCACACAGGAGCCCAAGAGACAGGAGAAGCCTTTATTAGCACTGAAGTCACCCTCACTAGTGGTTAAAGCAATTACAAAAAAAACAAAAAACAACAGGCATTAAGGAGACAGTTTAAAAAGCAACACCAAATACCAGAATAGTCTAAGACAGGTGCTGGGATTGCCTGTCAAATTTATACCAGGACTGTGACACCTCAGTTCAGCAACATAACTTGTGCTTTACAAATCATCTTTCTTGTTCTCATATGGTTCTGCCCATGCACCCATCTCAAACCCCTCCTCTGGGAAACAAGTCCCTAGGAACAAAAAAAACGGAAGTCTTCAACAAGTCTCCTGCACTATGGGAAAGTGGTGCAAAGCAGCTAGCTGACCGCAAGCTTCTCCCGTGGCCGCTACTATGGACAATGCTAAGCCCTCTTTCCCCATGGCTGTTGGGGAATCAAATAGAAGTACTGGGATCTTATGAGCAATATAAGGGATTTCCATATATTGGAAGGGATGTGGGGTTGCTTAATAAGTATCCTGGGAGGAGATCTGGGGCTGGGTGGTGGCAGTTACACAGGTCTCTTTTTGTCAAGAAGCCAGACATGCTTTTTATCTGGAGCTCACATCAGCTCTCCACCCCCCGGCATCCCAGAGTAGAAACCCCCGAGATGTAGCAGCCAGTGCTTTGGCAGAAGCTAAAAACAGCAAGCTATTTAACTAAAGGCTTTTCAGTTATTTTATAAGTAAGGACCCTTTTCCCCTCCCTCAACTCTGCAGAGCCAGTCCACCTCCAGTGGCCAGTATTGGGTTGTCACTGGTCTCTTCCCTCAAGAGGAAAAGTTAGTCAGTAAAACCAAGGCACAATGTTTTCAGAAGCTTATGGGCACTATCCAGAGCTGTGCATTTACAGGTCATGATTGCACATACCCACTTGGGGAACCTAGGCTCCTGTAGAGGACTCGCAGTTTGCAGAGCATGCCAGGGACACACGTTACCAGGCAATGCTTCTCTGGCACCGTAAGTGTTCTTGCATCAGAGATCAAAGAAACCCATTCGGGCATCTTGTCCTGATGCCCTGCAGCCTATGGGGTCAGTGTTTCCAGAAAATTAAAAATCGCTCTTTCCTCCCCCCTCTCAGGCTCAAGTTTCTCCAGATACCTCACTGCTGCAGTAAGATGCCAACAGCCCCTCTCCTGCATCAGTCCTTGGGGTAGGGAAGCACTATGAGGAAGCTGCCATGCAAACTCCCCTCTAGGGCAGCTGCCTGTGGCAGAGAGGCATGCAGGGCATTTGTGCACAGCCTGCCTCTTCCCTCCCCCAGTACAATTAAAAACAAAAAAGATAAAAGGCTTTAATAAAAAAAGTGGTTTTGACTATACAGTCTCTTCAGAGCATGGGCTAGCTCTGCCCCTAATCTGCTACCAGGTAAAAGCATCCAAGTCAGACTTCTCTGCGGTTCGGTAGCTTTGGCTGCAGTTGGGATACTAAAACCGGATCTTCCTCCAGTACTGTTCTGTCCTGGGCACGCCGGCCACGATCTCCGACTCTATGCCGCAGTGGTCCTGCCCTCTGAGGATCTTAAAGAAGCCTGGAGGGGAGAGAATTGTTAAGTCTCACGCGGGGGCAGAGAGGAGGTGGGAATGGGGACCCATCTCGCTTCCCAGACAGGCAGATATGGGACCAGCCTACATGTGGACTCCAGCCAAGTCCCTCTTCTTCCTGTCGTGGCAGCCGACTTGCTGTGGGTGCCAAGACTCCCATTATGCCCAAATTACATTTGTACCCACAACTCTGTCAACTCATCCCCCCTGCAAAAAACACACCCCATACCCCTGTTTGCCCCAAGGATATTCACCCTTCTCAGTGCACCACCTTCACTGGCTTGCTAACAGTAGGGTGAATACCCATCCCTCACTGCCCCAGGGATTAAGGAGATGCCCTCCCTGTAGGATCCAGGCCCAGCTATTCTACCCTGTTTGGTCTCCCCATCTGCTAAAGAGCATCTGGCAGAGCCCAGAGGTCTCAAGCTTTGAACCAGTGCTATATTCTTCCTTCTCAATCTGGACTCTGCCACCAGGTGTCCTCCCACCTTCAGCATCTCCGAACCAGAGCGTGTGCCTTCCCTGCTGCAGCTCCTGGCCTGGCCGCCTGGAGCAGAGGTAAAAAACCCAAGCCCTGGGGTACTGTTAATATAGCAGTACCTTGTGCAAGATGCTAAATCTGCCTCTGCAAACCTGCCTGGGGTTGGGGAATTCCTTCCTTGCTTCAAGCACCACGTACATTAAATGACCTTTTTAGGCTGCTCCAAGCTGCTTCAGCAAAGGTCACAAACCAAGCTCTGTGGCCTGGCGAGTCAGGGCGACGTAGGCTTAAAGAGACCTCCAGAGGCATCTAGCCCAAGGCAGGATCAGCCCTATTCAAACCATCCTATAAATCTAGACTCTACAGAAGACCATCCTCAACCCTGACCACACAAACACCTTAACCTGCCACCAGTAAAGCAGAGGAACCACGACCACCCATGTCCTGCTTCTATAAAGAGAGATACCAAAGAGAGGGCCAGGCCCCCAGTACAGAAGGGGGCAACTGCCCACCCCCAGCCAATCCATACCAATCTGACCATGGGGCAAATGCCTTCTTGACCCCATGTGTGAATATCAGTCTGACAAATCTGTATTCCCTTAAACCCCGTGATGCCAGAAAGGCTTTCACCGGCAGGACACGAAATGCCCAAAGCCGGAGTCGAGCTACTACCCACGCCCACCAGGCCCTGCTCCCTGGGGTAGCACTGAGCCGACCAAAGATTTAGCCTTTTCCACCCAGCCAGAAGGAAAAGAAGGGATGTTGTCTTTATAGATGCCTGCTGTTCCTATTCTGAAGGCAGGAGACTAAAACAAAATTTGAAAGAGCCTTTCAAAGAGGAAGCACTTCCGCTCCCGGCCCGGCCGCTTACCGTTGTCGCCCCAGTCCGTGTTCCAGGAGTTGGCAGCCAGCCAGTAAGGGGTGTCGTTCTCCACACCCCAGCCAAGGATCCTGATAGCGTGGCCTCCTACCTGCTCCCCGGTCTCGTGCTTGTACACGCCTGCAGGAAGAGCAAGCAAGAGCAGTGACGGTGTGTTGCATCTGCCTGATCACTGCTCTTAGATCTTCCTAGTGTAAAAAGTTTGGTATCATTTCGCTCTTCAGTTCCTTTGCTGGTGCTCTGATATGTCCTAAGGCTGCATCACATCTTACACACACACTTAATATTATTACAATAAAAGTTTTTGGAAAATAATTCAATGCCAACCCTCCCCCCCCCATACACACCCTTAGCAGGGGGGTGAAAGCTCACAGCTTGGTAACACCAGAACAAGAGTCCCTGGCAGATGACTTCCCATTATGCAGCAGGCACCCTGCTGAACTCATGTGCAGTGGTGATAGGGAAGTGCCATAGATGCAGTCATGTGAGAATGGACCAGAAGCTGGGCATTTGCATCAGGTTCCAGCTTAGACACCAGCTTGCAGCATGGCCTTAGGGGGACTCAGGCCAGATTTTTTTTACAAGCAATTGTTAGTTTGGGATGTTCAGTTTGGAGGCCCTCTTCACATCCATGCCTCACACATGGCAGGCACTATAGAGGATGACTTCTGTTGCTGGAAGCCTCACAGCCAGGCTTAAGTGGTCCACCAGTAAGGTGACCATACATCCAGGATCAGCTGGGACAGTCTATGAAGTCTGGGACTGTTCTCAACATCCTGGCCATGGGAGAAATTTGAAGCACCAAGTCCAGGATAGTCAGGCATGTATAAGTGATTCCTGCCAGCTTGCTGCCACCTGCAGCCCAGGTTAGAAAAGGGGTTCCCAGGGGGAGAGGTGGCTTGGTCTTGCCACATGCATGTCCCCAAATTATGGCCACCCTATCTATTGGACACCAAAGAGCCCAGTCTAGTTATGAACCCAACACCATTAGCTCCCCCAACATACAAACTCAGTGTAGCAGCGAAGGGTGCCTGCCATCACACCACACCCAACGGCACTCTGCCCAACCATCTGGAGCATCCACGTTCCCCAGTCACTTTTTAGCTTGTTCCTGGGCTGGCACCGAGTACAACCAGCCACGTCTGCCCACGCACTGAGACACGTGCACTACTTACCACTCTTGTACAGCAGGAAGTCTTCATACACAATGAAGGCTCCCTCCACCGGGCCATTCTTGTAGATCTCGGCCATTATTTCCTTCTCGCTGCGAGGAACACTGTAGGATGTAACGCCTGCAAGACCAGAGCAAAACCCCAGGCCTCAGTGCAAGCTAGGGTCCGATGCCAACCTACCCAAACGCAGCGTTGACTAGCAGAAGCCTACTCATCCATCTTCACCCTCTGCCAGGGCCTGCCTCCAAGATGGAAACCCACCCCCAAAAAACAAAACACCACAATAAAATCCTCAGTCCCACCTGCTTTACATCTTCCCCACACTTGCCAGTGGCAAGGCAAGAGCTTTGTGGGAAGGTTTAGTTTCCTGGAGCAGATCTAGCAAGTGCATTGGGACATTTACACATTTAAAGGACTGCTTGTGTCCTGGGAGCATCCTCTGGTGTTAGGATTCTTGCTTGCAATGATCTTCTGCGGGGCTACCATGAGGACCCGAGGCACATATCCCTTCACTTCAGTGCTGTTCCAGAAAGGGGACTCACCCAGCAGGGCTAAGACTGAACTCAAGCATGATTTTCATCACGTTTCCCAACAGAGAAACACCCATGGGTGTAGGCTTCTGCATGGGATGTGCCAATTTGTGGGCCACGAAGAATTGATGGCACATGCTGCTGGCTCCGCGCATAGCTACAGCAGCATGAGTGCTGGACAGCCTACATGAAGAGCGATGGTGCAAGGGCAGCAAGGCACTGCACCAGATGAGATCTTGCAGGGCCCTTCTGAGGCCATGAAGCTAGAAGGACAAATGCCCCACTGTTGCAGGGGGAGGCGGGGTGTCTCTCTTACCATAGTGTTTGTCCTCCTGGTACGAAGGGCTGTAGCCCTCTTCGCAGTGCTTGCTGCACTTGGGAGTGTCTCCACCCTCTCCAGTGCATGGCGGCCGTGTCCCGTTGACATGGTGCTCGCATGGAGGGATGGAGTACGGCCTGCAGCCTGTTGAGCAAGACAGAAGGTCAGGAAGCTGCCCCCACCAGCCCTTGCACTAGGGCCAGTCAGTGTAATGCAGACATCCAAGCTATGTTACACCAAGGGACAGGACACAGCTGCATTTAGTCTAGAAGAGGAACAACAAATAGGTCCCCTGCTACAAAGGGCTTGAAGATGCTCTACCATAGTGTGGAGATACTATAGCTTCCTATTACCCAACTGGGGTAAGGGTGTCTATTTGTGCACATACCAGGTTAATTCAAAGAGCTGGAGAGTTGGGCAACGCAGCTAGGAAGGATCAGGGAGCAGATAGCAAAATCCTGAAGATGCAGCAAAAGACCGAGAGCCATCTGCTGTCGTGGCCCACCACAGGCACCTGCTGCCTAGAGCTAGCTCGGCAGGGTGTAAGTGCAGACTGGACTGAAGAGGCAGCAGTTGCCTCGGATGGGGAAAGGCAAGGTGAATCTCGGGGGGGGGGAATTAATAAAATGCAGATCTGCAGAGATGCCCAGGCAGGCATGGGGGAAGTGGGGGTGCAAAAACAGCTGACAAACTCCTGGTGGCTAAGGAGACCATTTACATGGAGTCTTTGCCCCTTTGATTAGAGGAACAATGCTTTTAAAAGCTATTTAAAAAGGAGTCACAATCACCACCCCCCCCACCCCAAGACAGACCAACTTCAGCCAGGGCTTCTGGGAAAGCAAGGTGAGCACCTCCTGCTCCCAGGCCTGCTCCAAGTGCATGGGAGAAATGCTCCTGGAGAGGCAAAGGTAGGAGGCCTCAAGGCTATGGGAGATGCCCTCCAAGAAGGGGTCAGGGGTGTAGCTGGGCCCATAACTGTGTCCCCACCAGCACCAACCCCCTCCGAACACCACGCCACTCGGGACCCAGCGTGCACCATCCCAACTTACCCACATGGGAGTCGTAGAGCCCGCCAGACACCAGGCCCTTCTCGGTCCAGTACTGCCATGCTCCAGTGGGGTAGCCACCATTGCACCTGCAAGAACCACCCAACAGCAGAGTCAGCCACCAATCCTTGCTCAATCCGAGGCACGGCCTTAGATTCTGCTTAAGCTCTTAGGTAGACACACACTTGAAAGAGAGACTCTAGACCCAACACTATTTCCCAGGCCCTGTATACCTCTTTAGTTTCTCTACCACATCTCTGCAGTTCCCCCACAATGCGCTGCATTGCAAGAAGTACCCCCCGCCCACCCAAGGCCAGGGCTGCCATGCTGCAAGTTGCATGTAAACTCTCTCTTGAGCCGAAGGGAGCATTTACCACCTTGCAGCTGGAGTCCGTAACCTGTTAGGGCTCTTATCTAAAGAGCTGCAAGCCAGTTCAGACTGAGCTTAGTACACGGGGTAGAAGATGGATAGTCCAGCAACCTTCAAGGGGCACACGTGCTGCAGGACGGCATAGTGGATCCATGACAAGACTCCTCTTCTAAAAGAAGAGAAGTGATTGCAGGAATGGTCAAACCCAGCTGGTTATTACCCAGCTCTAGGTCTCCAAGGATCAAGGGGATGATATTCTTTCACATCGTGAAGTTGGAGGCAGAGGTCAAGAGACTTGCCCAAGGTTATTCAACAGGTCAGTGGCAGAGTCAAGCATCCCAGCTCAGTGGCTCATCAATTAAGACACTGCCTCTCCATCCAGTGCCTCAAACGCCACCTCCAAGGGGTACGACAGCTGTTTTAATGATAGCATATACAGAGCTGGGTTTGCCCACATAGCGAGTAACAACTGTGGTGGAGGACCCAGGAGTCCTGGCTCCCAGGCTCTTGTTCAAGCAGCCAGGGATGACTTTGCACTCCTCCCTGGCAGCCAGGAAGCAAATACTGAAAGGACCCAAAACGCTTTACTGCAAGCCTGTACATGTGGTCCCAGTACAGTGAGTGGGGTCACACGATTCAAGTGAGCAAGAGCATGGCAGGCTGCAGTCTTGCACTACAAATCTTTTTGCATGGGGTCTTCCATCGACTGATTAAAAGGTACCCTGGACTTAGGGACATATATTTTAAATACCCCCTACTGAAGGTGGCAGCACTTGCAGCAGATTCACCCGGTTCCAAGAGAGGGGAGTTATTCAGTTCATTTAGAAAGCTTGAGTTGAGGGAGGTAAGCTGAAAAGCCGCGCAGATCTGATTCCACGGAGACCCGTGCCAAAATGAAAATCGGAGCTACGCCAGAATGGATTGAAGTCCACCTCGGCACAAGTCAGTGCAGTACTGGGGAAGCATAGCAAAGGCCAAGTCCCTGTGTTAAGGCACTAGAAGTGCTCAGTGGGCAAAATCTAGACTTCATTTCCCAGCTACCCCTGCCCGCATTGTTCTGGCCAGTTTCCATGGAGACCCCAGGAGCATCAGGGCTATGGTCTCCATGGAAATGGTCCTGCCTATGCAGGGGGTGGGACCATCTATTGAGGTCCCTTCCGAACCCAACATCTATGAAAAAAAAAAAAAAAAACAGCCAGGATCCTGGGAAATGAAGTCCATTGCAGGCCAAGCTTTGCCTGCCTCCAATTCAGAGCTTTCAAAAGCCGTAACGAAGGGAAGGTGGTTTCTAAGCTGGTGCCCAGGGCCCAAATTAACAAGGACTCTGTTGTTTCTGCTGCTTGTGCCCAGCAGATGCTGAAAGAGCATTATTTCTGGCAGCTCCGAGCATGAAGAAAGCACCCAGAAAAGTTGTCCAAGCGCTACGAGGTGGTAGATACCAGACCCGTTCCCCTTCCCCGGGAATGGTCACAGGCAGGAAAGAGACAAGGAAAGTGGGTCCGAGTAGCACCATGCACTGGGCTGGTGACCGGGCACAGGGTCCTGTCGTGCCTACTGGTGAAGCAGAGGACTTGGCTGCAAGCTCACCCCATGCCGCACTCGAAGCCGCAACAAGACAGCAAGTCTTCTGCCGAGACTTCCACGTTCACCTTGCTGTTGGTGTGGACGCAGATTCTGTCCGAGATGGCTTCAACCGCTCCAAATGCCTGCAAGAGTCCAGCCAAAGGCTGTTACTCATCCTCCAAGGGATGGAGGATCCGAGGTCTACGAAAACACACTGGGGACTAAACAGCAAGGCAGCTGGCAGAAATCATGTTTCTCTTGTGCAGTGCCAATTGGATTTTGGGTCACAAAAGGCAGGCGGGAGTCTGGGGAAGGACATGGGCCTTGCTCTGCAGCAGGCCTCCTGCCTTCCCTATATACCGTTTAATGGGGTAGCTGTTAGCATCCTTTCAATTTATTACTAGGTCATGGCAGCAAGAGCTCGCCCATCAGCATGCAAGTCACCGACCACCGTGCGGGGCAATTCTATGATGGAGCCGGGCTGAACCGCAGAGGTGCTCTGGGGACCAAGGAAGGCTCAGGGAGCCTGTCCCACCAAAACCAAGAGCAATCAGCTGAATATCAAAATACAAAACAGCACATTAAAAATCAGCCCTGTTGCACAGCTACAAGACCCAGCACAAGCAACGCAGCGGCACAACGCTGGGCAGGAAATGCAGGTAACGAACAAACCAAGTAACAAGATGTCGGTTAACAGGATTTTGACATTTGAAACCATCTCAAAATCTGCCTAGTCTTAAAAGCCTCCGATGGGCAGACTATTAGGGAAAAGGGCTCCTTCCCTACACTGAAGACATGCTGATCTGGCTTCACCGCGGAGGGACCTTTCAGCAAGCGTCAGTCGAGGCCGAGGTACAGACTACAGCATAAAGATCCATTACCCGGCTCACCTTCAAAAGCCCATTAAATAAAGCTAGGATACACAGAAGTGCACCCGACAGGTTATTAAAAAAAACCCACCCGATATTGTTAAACATAACTTGTTTGTCGTCGAGCACAAAATGCCTGCCTGTAAAAAGGTCACGCAGATAAGCCATCCGCCACAAGCCAGATCTAGCTGGTATAAAACCACTAAATGACTTGAAGCAACTGAGCCCGCTTCCTTTAACCTGTCCTTCCCTCACTCTCCAAATTCTTCTTGCCTATGATATTTTTTTTTACCTGCTTATTTCCTTGGTCTCTTCCCCTACCTAGTATTCTGGGCAAGCAGCTTCAAGCAAACACGGTCAAGTCACCAAGAAGCAGGTTACGGCCTCCTGCAGTCAGTCTACAGCCCGTAGCAGCACCAATTTTGGCCAGAGTAGGAAGATGGGGCTGCTACCGCAGCCTGCAGATGCAGGAAGCCTCCCAAAATGACAGGCTAAAGGCCAAGCACCCCAATTCCTTGCACGCAGAGTCTCACCCCAGACATCAAGCTGCATGCCGAGGCAAGTCTCTTCCCCGTTGGTTAGGGACAAACCTCAAAGCCTCTCTGCAAAGCTCTCATGCAGAGCCAAATGGCAGCCTTACCCAGCTCATCCTAGCCAGACAATTTGCTTACCCAGCAAGAGCCACAAGAGCCCTGGTCTCTGATCTCATTAATGGTCGGACAGTTTGGCCACTGCTCCCGGGAGTCGAAGTTGTCCGGCAAGTCCAGGTATCCTGCGAATGCAACCCTTCAAAAATTGAAAGAGCTAGGTTAAAATCGGGTATCAACACCATTTCCCCACCCCCCAAACAACCAGTAGTCACCCTCTTTAGAGGGCACACAAGGCAAGCATCAAGCTTGGACGGTTATAGAAATGTATAGCGAGAAGTGGGTCCAGGAAGCCCAGGACACTGTCATCCGAGTTTCCAGCAGGATGGACGCATACTGCAGCAGCTCCAAAGCCAAGAGAAACCTCTGTGATCATCTAGTCCAGCTTCTTGAGGAAGACTGGACCCAAGTCTTACCCTGTGGGGCCTGCACTCAACCCCCGACTCAACTGAGCTTACTGGGGTGGTGGCCCGAGATGGAGGGGGAACGAGACCTACAGAATGACCGCCAGCTAGTGGTTAGGACTCTTTCTACCGCACAAGGTACCCAAGTCACCGCCTGACCCAGTCTGGAACAGGGACCTGAGCTTGCCCCTCATCTTGGGGAATGAAGTCACCAGGAAGTTCTGGGGTGGGATCTATTTATTTAATCCCTACCCTCAAGGGTGTTTAAAAAAAAAAAAAAAAGATCCCATTTTTGATGCATGCCCAAAAGGGCACAGATTTTTGGAGCCTGGGAATCGCTTGCCAAATTGTTTCCCTTCACACCACAGGGCTTTGGGTGAAAGAGCTCTGGAAACAGGGTTTGACAGCTGGTGGGAAGAGGACAAGGACGGCATAATTAGGGGAGCCTTGGACCCTAAGGGGCAGCCAAGGGATTCATGCATGTTGGGGTTTCACAACCACCCCCTCCCAAACAGATGAAGAAAATCAATTCAGGCATAAAGTATAAGCTCAAAGTCACGAGGGTCATTAGAAGAGTTCGGGAGGAAGCTGCACTCACCACATGCTCGGCACGCTACAGAACGAGCGCAAGGACAGCAAGGGGATAGAAAATGCTGCAGTCCAACGTGGCAATGCCACCGGCAGCTCGTGGCATACAGGAGAGAGAGGGGATCGGAGTGGCACTCGAGGAGGGTGCAGGACTCGTGTGGCATGCCTCTCGAAGAGGTTGGCCTCCACTGCTTTTAACCCAGGAGCAACCTCCGAGTCCCCTGCAGCACCACTCACCTCTCTGGTAGCCGGGGCCCGTGCAGGAAGGTACCACACAGTTTCTTCACATAACTCATGTCTGCATGGCGAAAATTGTGCCCAGCCTGGAAGAAACAAGCCATTGATCACCGAGATGCCCAAGCAAGTTCCTAATGTCAGTCTGAAAATAGGAGAGAAGTAGGGCTGGAAGACGCCTTCAGGTCATCTCGTCCAACCCCTCCCTTCCCCAGGCAAGATCATTTTTATCCAAATCCATGATCTAAAACTGCCACCAAGCCTGACAACACCAAGCCACACAGGTAAAGCGGGGGGAACCACAGCAGCCAGTATCCCGCTTCTGTAAAACATTATTATATGCTCAAGAGATGCCAGGTAGCAGCAGGCATGGCCCACTACCAAGGCAGGCAACCCCCCCTCCCCCCTTTGCCCCAAGGAGTCGGTGCCAAATTCGACCATGGGGTAAAATTCCTTCCTGACCCCAAATGTGACAATCGGTCTGGTCCTGAGCAGAGGGGCAAGTCCCTGTAACCAGAAACCTTGGCTTTGGTCCCAATAGGAGCATTGGCACAGCCCAGTCAAAATCCCCAGCCCTGGCTAAAGCCAACACAGACTTTCACCTTGCTCGAAGATGCTATTCCGAGCAAGCGCTAGTACATCCCCGCACGTTTCCCTTGGGTTTTGCAGTCAGTTTTTCCACTTTCCAGAAAGCCTCTCCCCAGTCTGACCAGATGGGAAGCCCACGCCCCACCTGCAGGGAAGAGCTTTCCGAACGCATGTGGGAAGCGAATGCACTGCAGACAGGAGAGCAGAGAAGCAGTTCTCTCCAAGGCAGTGTTTCTTAACCCATGGGTTGCAAGAATACATGAAAGGGTCATGAACAAAAGAGCTTTAAAAAGGAGAAAGGTGGGAAGCCATGGCTTTTCCCTTGCCAGCTGGCAGAATTCAAGCCTGCAAGGGGCTGCTTGGGCCCCCCTGCCCCACACACAGGGGGCTGGGACCAATGGCCAGTCCACCTGCTGCCCTTAGATGTTTACAGATGGGTCCTTGAGAGCCACTGCTCCAAGATGTCTTTCTGGCCTCAGATATCCCAGTGTCCAAGCATCTTGTAGCATCAGATGATGCCCAACATCCTTGTAGAGCAGGGAGTACCCCAAGCTGCCTTTCACAGATAGGAAGTGAAGGCTCAGATCCTTGCAAATACTAAAGGTGCTGAACTCCCATGGGTACAAGGGAGCAAGGCACTTTATAGCTCTGAGCACCTGGGTCCAAGTCTATGGTAAAAAAAAAAAAAAAAAGGCACTCGAGCTCATGCCTCCCAACTAGTACCTTAAAATGCTCAACAACCCTTGGCTCATCTCAACAGCACCTCCCAAGCCATGGCTGGTCATCCAAGCAGACAGATTTCAGACACAGGGTTTTGAGGCAGTGCTTTCAGGTCCTGCTTTTGCATAGATCTTTCCTGGAAGGGGATCCCAGGTTTCCCTTCTGCCAGATGCACCCAGCTTTTAATCTGTGGTGGCCCCACTTCAGGTCAGATCCCAACCACTCAATTGAATTTCAGTAGGGGTCACAGCCCCCATCCAGTAGGGAGAGCCCCACACAGGGTTGTGCCTCCCTTGTTTGCAAACCGCTGCCCTCCACCCTGGGCTCAGGCAAAAGGATCAATTAAAGTAGTGGTTTTCAACCTTTTTTTTTTAAAATAAAAACCTCTGAATGTACAGACCCCTTTGAATTTTAAGTGTGGGTATTCACACGCCTTTGAATGGTCCATCATCTTTTGCAAATTCCCAAGACAGCTCACGGACCCCCCCCCCCGGAGTCCACAGGTTGAAGACCACCGAATTAGAGCTTCCACCTTTGTCACAGGCCTCTCCCTTGTGCAGGCCACTTATCCATCATTGTGCTCTGGCAAGATGACACTAGTGTATGTGCTCTTAACAGCCTTTCCTTTGAAGTGGATTGCTGTCACAAGCACCTGTATGACAAGACTGTAGGTGCAAGCCCTCGATTTGGTCACCGGGGATTGTGTGTCCACTGCTGCCAGCGAAGACAATCTTCTCTTGTTCCCTTCCTACACGATCTTCAGACACCAAGACCTCATGGAGGCCAGCAGCAGTTTAGTTTGCCATGTGCTGAACAGCAGACAGGCCAGAGGAGAGGGAACAGGTTTCCTTGCATTGCTTACGAAAGGATTTGAGACCCGAGGCAAAGGGACACTACATGGGTACTTCCAAGGTGGGAAAGATCCAGTCTGCAGAGCAATTTTGCCCAGCCTGCCACCCCCCATCCTGTACCAGCACACAGCTTGCCAGGGGATGCCCAAGTAGCAGTGGCAGCCCTGCCAGCTTGGTACGAGGGCAATGGCGAGAGCCCTAGTAAAAGGTACTGCATCAAGGGCTGGGGGATGTTCTCCATGAAGATTGCATGTGGCCGAGCAGAGAGCTGTATCCAGGGCCAGGAACCCATCTCCATGGAAAGCAGTCCCAGCCCTGGAAACAGTGCCCTCACCAGGTCTCCCACCACAGCTGCCATCCCTGCACCGCTCCACACTGAGATGGGAGACCCAGGGGCTGCTGCTGCATGGGCATCCCCGTGGGCTAGTATGGGACAAAGCGTGTCCTAGTGCTGGTGACCTCCCCCAACCCCAGCAAGTGGCAAGGGATGGAGTCACTGCAGCCTCCTTTGCAGGGCTTGCAGCCCACCTCCCCCAGGCCCCCCAGGAGTGTCACAGCCCCCAGCACCACTTCCAGCTTTGCCCTGACCCCATACTGTCACTGCCCCAAGGTCCTGGCCCTGGGGCCAGACAGCTCCAGGGAGTCATGTGGGCCACCACGCATGCGTGGACAGGGCGCTGCATCCAGAGAGATCGCGGGGTGGTGACA
Organism: Caiman crocodilus; assembly: GCA_030014935.1. Classification (NCBI taxonomy): domain Eukaryota; kingdom Metazoa; phylum Chordata; order Crocodylia; family Alligatoridae; genus Caiman; species Caiman crocodilus. The sequence goes on along the minus strand of JAGPOW010003642.1, from coordinate 5,934,070 downwards.
GCACAGGGCCGAGGCCCAAGGCAGAGCTGCAATCTGCTCTCTGCATCTGCCTTAAGGGTGTGCAAGCAGCAGATGGTGGCTCTGACACTGCAACCCCACCTTGTGATCCCCCATCCACCCGTCTCCCACTCACTTCTGCGCCCCATCCCATAGGAGTTTTGGTGAGCTGTTGAATGAGGAGGTGGGTGTTCGGGGGCAACCTCCAACAGCTCACCAAAACAGCCTATGTGGCCCTCGGGCTCAAATAATTGCCCATCCTTGGCCAACAGCTATTCAGTAGGCATGCAAATGCAGAGCTCTGCTAGCCACAGGATTGCCATTTCCCTTATCCTCTTGCGATAGTCCCTCAGGTTGGCTGACCCTGCTGGCATAACAAGTCCCATTTCCACCCAGAAGCAGGACCAGAGCAGAGGGCTATCGCACTTCAGCCAAGAGCCCCGAAAACCCTGGGAGGAAGAGGGCTGCTACTCACCTGCCACGTTGTGTTGAGCTTGTTGATATAGTTGACCATTTCATGCGAGAGGGGAGCGAAGTAGGGGACACTGCGTGCACCCGTCACAGCCAGCAGGACACACAGGACAGGTACGGACTGCCACATCTTGGACACGGAGTAATTTGCTTCCCCTGGAAAGAGAGAGAGTCACACATCAGGCCATGCTGAGTCACTGCACCTGTCTGATGGCTAAACCCAAATTGCTGTCTAACTCAAGAGCCTGCCCACCTCCCAGGCAAAAAGAAAGAGCTGCCTGCCAAAGATGGTTAGGAGCAGGTTAGGCCAGGCAGCACCCCACGCGCTGCGAGTCTGCAGGGGAGGATACCGCACGGCAGGGCTCGGTGCTGCTCCAAGCCTCGCGGCACCTCCCTCCTTGCTAGAGCAGCTCTGGCAGTGCAGACAGGCTGCCGCAGCTTAGCTCCTCCTGGTCAGCAACTTCAATATAAAAACAAATTTTCAGGATCACTTATTCTGTCCCAGACACACCAAGATCTTAGAAGAGGCAATTTTCCTCTTGCTTTTCTTTTAAATGCACCTTCTGGGGGGGGGGGGGGGGGGGGGGGGGGGGGGGGGGGGGGGGGGGGGGGGGGGGGCGGGGGGCGGGGGGGGGGGGGCGGGGGGGGGCCCGGCGGGGGGTAGCAGGCACGCTGCACTGCAGCGGATGCCCTTGGGGCCTCAGCAGCAGAGCCCCACATGCCTCTGGCAGGGAGGTGGCGAGGCCCCCCCGCTCCCACACCCCCAGCCTCTTCTTCCCAGCAAGCAGAGGTACAGCCCTTTGTACACAGCACGAATTCTAGGAAGGCCACATACCCACCTAGGACGCTCCCACAGCTCCCAGGTCCTTGCTCAGCAGCTTGACAAGGGCTAGGTAAAGCCAGTCTGGACCTGCAGTCCTACTCAAACCCCTGGCTGCTTCCCGTAAGGCAGGAAGTCGCCTATCTCCTTACTGGAAAGGAGCAAGAGAATGGGCATCGAGCCACATCTATGCCCTTTGCAACTGGAGCGGTGCTGGCTCCATGCTCTCCCTGCCCAGCTACTGTCCGCTACCTTAGTAGGTCCATGTTACCAAGCAAACTTCAAGCCCTGGTAGCCGTGCACAACTGGGCAGGAGGCTCAAAGCCCAGATCCTCTGGATTGATCTCTAGTTCCAGCATGCTGAAGAGGGGGCAGGTGCCCTGGGAGCTAGCAGCACCTCCATGCCGGTGCCAGAGGTGGCCTGGGCAGGCCCTGGAGCAGTACAGACATGCCAAGCATATCACTGAAGTCTCCTGTGGCCAGCTCTCTAGTGCCAGGAGAGCCCGGAGACGAGTTTAGACGAAGGGCACAGGCAGGCAGATGCGAGCCATGCCAAGCTTAAGTTGCACGCATCCCCCTTCCTGCCCACAGCAGGGGAGTCAGCACCCAGCCTACCTCCGAGAAAAAGTCACAGCAGCGGCTTATAGGGTTAAGAGGGCGGTTTCCTTTGCAGGAAAACCGCAAAAAGCTTTCCTGGAAGGAAGTTTCCAACTGCATCAGCAGGATTTAAGCCTCGCCCCTCGGGCAGCAGTGCACCAATAGTGGCCACGCTGCTGCAAGACCCAGCTCTCCCCACGTTCCGTTCCCCTGACGTGTAAAGCCCTTCCCATAGATGGGCTGTGCCGTGGGTAAGACCGAAGCCAAGCAAAACCCATCGCAGATGCTCTCACAGCTGTGAGAGAGGATGCATCTTCTTTCCCAGCAGCCCCCAGCACTCCCAGGGCAGCAGAGGGGCTGGAGAAGCCATGCAGACTATGAAAAAAAATGGACTGTGTCCTTATGCAACACAGCAGTTCAGCAGCTCCTCCAGAGAGATGCTGGCCGGAGCCAGCCTGGCTTTTCAGCACGCCCTTGGGGAGGAAAAATTAAAAAATGCAGCAGCTCCTAGGAGCTAGGTGGGAACTGCACGAGGCATTACTTTCCCCAGCTACAGCCTCCTCCCAAGAGTTAAGGTATTAAATAGTTAATAGGCCAAAGTCCCATACAAAGAGCTCCAGTCTCCCTTGCACAGAAGCGGCTCCCCCCAGGTTAGAGATGCAGTCGCCAAGGTGCACAGGCCACCATGCAGACGGCAAGCAGCATCAGCCCCAACTGCGCTGCATTTCATGGATGCTCTTGGGCCTCATTGGCCTTCCCCTTTCCATCACCCAGCCCCCCAGGCAACCTTATGAAGGCTGGGCTACTTCAATGGTTGCTTTCAGCTTGGCTCGCTGGAGGCTCGTTTCTTCCTGGCTCCATTTGCCTGGAGCCCAGCTCAGATGGTACCAAGGAGCCCCCCTCCAGGACTAGGTTTGCTTCCTCTCCCCCCACAAGAACAGATCCATGCTCCATTGTGTCCTTTTAGCAGATGAACACAGGAGTAAAAAATCATAGAAAATGAGGGTTGGAAGGGTTCTCACGATGTCATCTAGTCCAACCCACTGCTCAAAGCAGGACCAGCCCCAAATGCCCCATCCCAGCCAAAGCTTTGTCAAGCTGGGCCTTAGCCCCCAAGGATGGAGATTTCCCCACCTCTGGGTAACCTGCTCGGGTGCTTCACCACCTTCCTAGTGAGAAAGTGCTTCCCAGTATGCAACCTAAAAACTTCCCTTGCTGCAACTTGAGCCCATTGCACCTTCTGTCATCACTGAGAACAGTTCAATGCCATCCTCTTTCAAGCCCCCACTTTAGGTGGTTGAAGGCTGCTGTTAAATCCCTCACCCCAGTCTTCTCTTCTGCAGACTAAATAAGCCCAGCTCCCTCAGTCTCTCCTGAATTTGCATGCCTGCCCCAGCCCCCACAGCTATTTTTATTGCTTCCTGCTGGACTCTCTCCAGCTAGTCCACATCGTTTCTGTAGCGGCGGGGGCAAAACTGGACACAGTACTCTAGGAAGTACCAAGATAAGGCTTCAGATGCAACTTCTCTTCAGGCCGAGTACAGCAGTTGCATTCGGGGCGGGGCAGGCAGCAATGTTTTTTGGCTCAGATCCCCTTCCCCTGCCTGAACCACCACTCTGCTTTCTGCTCCCTGGCGTGCAGAGCCGAACATACCCTGCAAGATGCACCCAGAAGGCCACACCGACTCGGGGGCCAGGTACTTAACCATCTCCTAGACACGAGTGGAGACTTCAGGTGAAGGTCAGCAGCGATTTCTAGCATTTGTGAATGCAGCACAGCCCATGTCATGCTGGGGATGGGCCACATTTGAGAAGGTCCCGCTCCCACCATCAGCTCCTACGTGAAGTTTAAGGAAAATTGTGCGTCCCAAATGAAAACAACTCCAAAATTCACAGGTCATTCCAGAACCATACATGTGGTCCTGCCACCAGCAAGCATCTTCCACCCCCACCCTGAGGCTTGAGATGCTGCCAAATCCTTTGCTGGGCATCCTATATACAGGCCCAAGTGATAGCCAAGTGTCAAAGCACCCTAGCCAGCCAAATCCTGGCACAAACATGGTTTCTATACCTTGCCCTCTATGAACTCTCCTGGCTTGGGGCAGGGGGAAAAACACCAAGCCAAAATAAAACCCCAGCTCTGCCAAGGTTCCCATTTAAGCAGACATTGTTTGTGCAAGAGTCTGGAGGCAGACAAGCTCGAGAGAGCACGCAGCCTCAGGTTACACAACCTGAGCTCCCGAGTGCACTTTGAACACCAGTCAACCAGAGACTAAACTAAACACCGATGTTTCTCTGCAAAGCCCTTATCCTCGGTGCAGAAAAGTGCGGACTAGAAAGAGCCTGGTCCCTCCGACTCCCAATTTTTTTTTACTAAAAGAAGAACTTCAATTCAGCAGTTTCTTTTGTCTACCCCCCCAAAAAAAAATAAAATAAAATAAATAAATAAATAAAAGCAAGCAAAACCCAGCAGGAAGAGGCTGCTGAAGGTCCCACCTGAACCTCGCCTCCAGGTGGGGAATGAGGGTTGGCAATGGGCCACCTCCTACAAACCGAGGCTTTGGACTGAAAGTTTGCTTCCTCCTGAGTTTGGATAGCACCAGGCATGAGCCGTACCCAACCTTGGTTTTGTGCTCTTGTTGCTGCTGTAGCACGCTCACACTGGGGAGGGGGGGGAGTGCCCATTTAAACCATCCCAAGGACCCATCTCATCTGAAGATCACCATTTAAGTGCCTACAGACAGGAGAGGAGTGTCAAATTCAGACCCACATCAGCTAGGACAGGTCTAAGTCATAGGAGACCTATGAATTAGAGATGCATGGATATAATCAGGTACACATCAGATCAGTGCCACTGAAAGAGGAAGATTAATATTATCATCAAGTTTTTTGGCTGTTGTAATCAATTATGATAATCAATTATGCCAGGGCTCCTAGATGCCTAGGGTCCCAGCCCTGTGAACAAAAGGGGGGACCTCCAAGACACCTGGGCTCCCTCCCATGAGCCAGGATGAGCCCAGATGCACCCCCATGCACTCACCAGCAGGCCAGGCCACACTGGGCTCAGGGTGTCCTGACACTGGTGCAGCATGGTGTGGGTTGGGGCCAAAGCCAGTGTTGTAAAAAGGCACCAAAAGCCACCAACACAACTGGGGCAGAGCCGAGCTGCCCAGCCCAGCGCAACTTAGCCCGCAGTACCTGGGGGTCCGCGCCCCAGAGGCAGAGCCTGGCAAGGGCCAGGGCAGCCACTCCCAATGGAAGCATCAATGGAAGACCTCCCTTGACTGCAAGCTTTGAAGCCGAGCCTTGCCATCGGACTGCAAATGCCCTTTTTGGCTGATGCAGTGGCCTTCGCAGCTCAGAAGGGCTCCATCAGGTGCTGCCAATTGCTGCTTAAGGCTGGAACTGGGGGAACAAATCACCTTTTTAAAAGCAAATTGCTGAGGTCTTAAGTATGCTGCTAATGAGGCCCAAATGGACTCTGACCCAAGTAGTCTTCACCTCTGCAAGAGCGGGCACAGAGCATGAAGCCGCAGCTGGCTCTGCACCCGCACGGGGTCCAGGTGGCCCAGGACAAGAGGTTGCTCAAAGGCTTCAAATCCACTTGAGGGCTATAGTTTATTTCAGTTCATTTTCTGCTTTGCACCCCTTCCTGCACGAGAAGCCAGCTGGATGCAGTGCCATTGCATAGGAGTAACTAGCCACACTCATCACTGCCTCCTCTGTCTAATGTGTGGGGTTGGCCAAGGTTCACCCTTGCCCATCCGGTCCTGCAACCTTAGAAGCAGGCAGGTCCCAGCCCCAAAAGGTGCCTTAGATGCAGCATTGAAGGTGGCCCATAGAGCTGGCTCATGCACTTCCATGCAGTGCTTCAGGTCAGCAAGCCCCATTATCACAGCCCTGCTTGCACAAGGACGGACTTTGTTCCAACTTGGAACCGCTGCTTTATTTAGTGCCGCGCTGTATCTTGAGTTTGATACGGCACCTTCGCGCCGTTGGTACCGGTTTAACAAAAGGCTCTCTTAAGCTTGATCATATTTACTCGCTCTCAACAGTAGAGATAGATGTTTCCGCACATGTGAGCAGGCAAACAGCACAGGAATTCATCGGTGAGCTAAGATCAGGATGGCTTTTCCTGTGGGTGATGGGGGGGGAGGGGGGACCCAAGAAAAGACACCACAAAACAGAAAGGGAACCCAACAAACAGGCTGAAGACACCTGCTCAAGCAGCAGCTGGGATTCAAGACAAACAAGGTAAAAATTGTAATAGGAAGTCCTCTGCATTGCATAAGGAGCATGCATGCAAACCCCCACCCCAAGGGCAAGTGAGCCCTATAACAGGCCTCAGCCACCTTCAAACACGAAAATCAAGCCAAGATCCTACTTTGCTCATGCAACAGACTCCAGTCATCTATTTGCTAGCATAAAGTGGAGGTGGGTCCCCACTTAGCTGCCTTAGCATGCGAAACCAAAAGTGCAGAAGGTTACAGCGTTCCTATAGACTCAAACAGAGAAGGGGCTGTTCAGCCAACAACAGGTTTTGGTACAACTGGGCCTGCCCCTGCTGGACCACACCACCACCACCACGTGTGGGCGGGGAAAAGGCGCTCCTGTGAAGTTCACAGAAGTGACACACTGGTGCGACACCAGGGAAAGAACAAGACAAGCCATCCTGAACACAGGCTGGGGCCCAGGGGAGAGAAACAGAGGAACTAACCCTTTTGAGATGCTGCTTTGTTTCTTTTGGTGCCTGGTTACAAGCCAAAAATCCAGAATAGCCACAAGCCTCCAAGACGCAGTTTTACTTCTAGGAAGGGGGCAGAAAGCATCTGAATTTGAGCCCAGCCCAAGATGACCGCTGAACTTAGCAAGAGGGGGTGGCCCTTGATCTAGTTCAGATCTGCTTCTCCTATAGCTGAATAAAAGTTACTTCCCCATAACTCTGCCTCCCCCGTCCCAAGGCTTGGGGAGGGCATTTGCATCCTCCCGTGCTTTACAGAAGAGGGTAGAGGGCACAGAAGTGGTGGCTCTACTGCTTTCATGGAGATCTACACCCATCCTCTTTAACAAAGCAGTGGGCAGGACAGATCCCAGGCACGCAGCTGCTTGGAGAGCTTCAGGACTGCAGCAACATGAGGCAGTGGTGTGAAGACACCGCTGCCCCGATACCAAATGCAGAGGGGATGCTCCCATTCATAAACCAGCAGCTAGGAAGCTTTCACTCCTCATGGATTGGGACTGGCTAGAGCAGAAGACAATACAGAGCACCTGGGCTCTACTGAGGCCTCCACCACTGACCACAGGGAAAGTCATGTCAGTGCCTCAGTTTACTTATCTATCTGGAAGTGGGTACAATACTTGTCTAGCTCCCCAGAGGCTTAACATTCACAGAATCCCAAAAACACCCAAGGGAGACAGAAAATACAAATCAGGCATCTGTCCAGGCTATAACACAGAACCCCAGAAGTGCCCCTCCAGGATCGCTGCACCTACAGCTTCTTGCACCCATCACACCCATTCTGCGTAGAACCCCCCCCAAACTCAACATCCTTCACAGCAACGGCTGTCCTTTGGTTTGTCACCTTTGTGCGTGTAACACTAAGCTGCAATGAAGCCAACATGTGCACAAAGCAATTGACCTTTGCTACAAGCTGCGAGCTCAGCTTGTCACACAAGTGCCAGGCCCAAAACTCAGGGTAGACAGGACTGCATCATCACCAAAAGGTCAGTTTTCAGAGGGCGACTGCACCCAAAAGCTTGCAAAAAAGCCATTCCCCTCCCCCCCCCATCTCCAACTAATAAAAGATATCACAGCTACTCAGGAAGCTTAAACCAAGACACCTACAAACCAAAACCCAGAAGCACACATTTGCATCCTTGAAAGGTAATGAGGAGACACTGCCATCCCTGACACAGGCTGCAAAATTAGCACATGCTCTAGGCTTGCAAGACGCAGCATCCCTCTCCATACAGTATTAGCACATTGAAAAAAGGCTGCTCTAAGGAATTAGTTTCATTTCACAAAGGAAGCATCTGGATGAACTAAATTAAGTTCCAGTTGCTTGCACAAAACCTGGATTCCCCCAGCACAAGCCCCCCCCTCTCTTAAGCTTCCTAGTTTAATCAGGAATTGAAACGCCCACAGTACAGACTGGAGCCATCTCAGGAAGCCCTATGCTGCAGAGTTAAGATATTAGGAGCTAGTTTCCTGCTGCAGCATTTAGATGAGCATTTAAACTCTTCTTGGTCAAAACCAGCTCTAGGGGTCTATTCAGGGATGCAGAGGGCTGGCAGGTTGGGAAGTTTCCTCCAAAACCCCTCAGTAGCAGCAGGACCAGTCAGAGCCAATGCATGAGCCAGGCTCGGGTGGCCTGAGCTGTGCTTCAGGACAAGCCTGGTCCCCTCACCTGCTTGTAAGAATGGAGATTTCAGGGGAGCCCTTTTAGGTTTAGCAGCCCCAAGCTGGGCAGCGATGCCCCATGCACCACCCTACCATGCCGATGCATTTGGGATAGCACAAGGCAAAGGAAGCAGCCCTATCCCCAGGATCTCTTCTAGCAGGGACTGCAGAGGCACTGCAGATGCCATTTTAATCCCATGGGACACATCCCACAATCCCAACGTGCTCTTTCCTCTGCAGTGATCTCCGGCATCGGTGTCGGCGCTGACCGAGAGCAGGCAAGCCACACGGGAGTAGCCTGCATGGCAGGTACATCTACGCCCATTCAGAAGCTGTCCCTGGGAGAGTCCTTTGGGAACCAGCACCCTGGGCAGGCCTCGCCTCTACTTTCCCTGCTCCGCCACCAGGCATGCATACCCTTCCACACATCTAGCATCTCCTACCTCCCTCGGCCCGTGCTGCAAACCAGGAGCAACTCTGCAGGGAGGGAGGTAGCTTCCGCCAGCGGAGAGCCGAACATCCACACCCAGGAGTTACGTTTTCCCAGAAACCTTTACAGACCAGGCCCCACGTTTCAGATCAGCGCAGGGCCAAGACCCAGGGCACAACCAAACAGCGAAGGAGCCACCCTTCGCCTCCCAAAGCAGCCCGAGCACCCATGCAACGACCAAGCCTCAGCCTACCCCCACCCATGCACAGCTCCGAGTCATCTGCCCACCTCCCCAGAAGGGTCGCACCGCCTGCTGCAGCCTGGGGGGAGACAACCCGATCCTAAGCAATGCACGCAAAAAACAAAGGCACGAAGGCAGCTCTGGATTTGGCACATCTGCCCAGAGCAAGGACTTTGCACCCCTTGCCCGCGATCCCCGGCCCAGTGCGAGAGCAACAGGGCCCAGAAAGCAAGGTCACCTTGTCTCCCCCGGCGGTTCACCGCCTCGCCAAGGGGGGGGGGGTTGCAAGAACAACGCACAGGAGCCGCTCCACTGAAAAAGACGGATCTAGCGCAAATAAAAATAATCATAATGAAAGCTCACCGTGCCTTTGA
>JAGPOW010003642.1:5908272-5924640 GCA_030014935.1 Caiman crocodilus | reverse complement strand
GCGGGGCACCGCCTCGCAAAGGGGGGGGGGGGTTGCAACAACACAGCAAAGGATCCGGAGCAAGGTTAAAAACGGATTTAACTCAAATAAAAATAATCATAATTAAAAAAAAAATTGCCTTTAAAAAGGAGAGAAATGGGGGAGGGGGAAAAAATAGCTTTTCCCTTGCAGGGGCACACAGGAGCCCTGCTCCAAAACAAAAGGCTGCCCAGACCCCTCTGCCCAGCCCCACTTACCCACGGCAGCAGCAGCAGCAGCGCCCACAGCCGCCGGCCCTTATCCCGGCGCAGCTCACGTGTCTCCCGGCCGCTCACATGACCCGCATCACCCGCCCCGTCCCGCGTGAGCCTGGGCGGGGCTCCGGCTGCAAGGGCGGGGGATCCCGGCCGAGGGAGGGCTGCCTGCCTGCCTGCCTGCAAGCAGGGCCCCGGCTGGGACCGTGCGCTTGACCCCCGCATTGCACCCCCTCTGGGAAGAGGTGTGCATGCACATCGCCCGGTGTGGCGCGGCGTGGCTTGTCCTCCAGCTCGGACCCAGCTGGAGGCAGGGCAGGGTCGAGCCCGAAATGCAGGCAGACCAGTGGGTTGCAAGAATCTATAAAAGGGTTACAAACAAGCATTAAAAATGGATTTGGTTTTAAAGGAGGAAAGCACAGGAAACTAGCATAGCTCCAGCCTGCAAGGGGCTGCTGGGGGCCCCGCAAGCCCACCCCCCGCCCTGCATGCTGGGGGGTGAGGGGTGTTGGCTCAGGCGCGGCCGTGGAGGTTTACAAATGGGTGCTGGTACGAAAAGGGCTGAGACCACTGGTCTGTATGGGGCTCAGGGACAAGGAGCCGTGGTCCCCTGTTGCAGCAAGGGAAGTTGAGGTTAGATATTAGGAAAAGCTTTCTCAATTGGCTTCAGATAATCTCCACAGTTTAGAGAGGAGCTTGGAAGTCTGGAGTCCTTCGTGCTTGTGAGCCACTCGGGTACTGCAGGGGGGCATGACGGCAACAAGTGCCAGAGGAAAAATCAGCTAAATATTAAATACTCCTTAGTAGAGCAGGAATGATCATTAGTTGGAGTGCATCCATCATAGAAACGCATAGAAACCAGCTGAGTGTTAAGGTTGCAAAACTATCAAAAGTTGGGATGTGCCAGGCTTAGCGATGCCTGCACCTTGCTCACTACCTGCCTTTGAGGAGCAGCAGCAAACACCAGCTCCTCCCAGCACAGATCCGAACTGTGCCCTGAGTATGGCCGTGTCCGGCCAAAAAAGGGGCAGCATGGACTATGTGAGTTCTGGCATTTTCTAGCCATTGAGGCTTGCCTTTGCAAGCTTAATCCCGCTTTCTGCATGGAGGTGCTGATTTTATTTTGGTTGCGGGAGGGGGCAGTGTAATTTCCTTGCCTTTTGAAAAACAAAAAATCGAAATGAAAAAGGAAGTTCAGAGAGGAAGTGGCACGATCTTGATGCTGATGCTCTTTGCAACAGAGGAGTCGCTCTGTTATTTTGCTATAGTCAAGAAATGAGTGAGAACGGACATTTTCCGAGGAGCGCCTTGAGTGTTGGAGGGGTGCCTCAAATCCATCGAGGGGTGCCGCGGGTCTGGAGAGGTTGAGAACTGCTGCTTTGGACCCGCCTGGCAGGCCTCAGCCGCTTGAGCCCATGGAGTCATTGGCAGCGGTAGTGGGTGGTTATCCCCTGCGGGGACCAGCAGAAGAGGGTTGCCAGCGAGTGCCCTAGACATTGGCTGCCTGCAAGTGGTGAGGCTCACCCGTTCTCCCAGTTTTGAAGAGGAGCATGCCCCAGTGGGCATAAACTCCCCCCAGCACGATCCCTCCTGCTCCATTCCCTCCAGCCCATCATGTCTTTCCTCCACCCCTGTGCTGGAGTTGGACTGACCTGACCACGCCACTAATCCACCTAAAATGCCTTTATGAAATCCAAAGGCTTAGTCATGACTTTAAGCAAGTGCTCTAAAATACTTTTCCAGGAACAGATCGGAGCTAGTCCACCATTTCCAAATGTTCTCATCATCTTCTTCCTCAAACATGAAGCTTCCTTCTGCAGTCTTTGCTTACTCTTAGTCGCTTCTTGATGCAGTATTGCCACCCCCATTGTGTTGGAAATCATGAGACAAACTCCTAAAAATCAAGAGATTTGGACTGTGAATCATGAGATGCTATTTTTGAAGTGGGCGTGGGGAGAGAGTTATTTGTGAAGGCGGGGGGGGGGGTTGCAGCCCTGGCAGGATGCAGGGTACTGTGGGTGAGGGGCAGCAGCAGGGCTGGGGGCTGTGGCTTGGGAGCGAGGGGCAGATGCATACATGTGGACAGACAGACACCCACGCCTATGTTGCATGACTCGCCCCTGTGCCAGGGTCCCCATTCACCCCAGCCACTGCCCCACTCCTTCCCCTCCATCTTCCCCCTGCTCCGTCCCCTCCACAGACGTACCAGCTTGGTGCTCTCTACACGCACCGGAAGAAAAAAATCCTGAGATGTGATCTCTATCAGATGATCACGAGTCAGAGTTAATTTGGCTTGGAAATCTCTTGGTTTTTTTTCATGAGAGTTGGCATTACTGTTGATGCTAGTGAATGATGTAGCCAAGGATTATGCAAGAGGCAAGGGATTTGGGGTTTTTTTTGGAGGGGGAGGGGGATATCTTTGAAAGGACCTGAAGTAAAGCTACACGTGCTTTTGTGTTCATCAAGTCTGAGCAGAAATGCAACCAACCAGTCAAGACTTGAACTGTGAAGATGGAGGGGAAGAGGCAAATTCCCAGAGGTAGCAGAGAAACAATTAGTGGAAGAAAGGAAGCTTATTCCTGGCAGATCAAAACCCATCCAAAGAGAGGGAAGGGGGTCATTAAGGGGAGGGGGGGAGTCATTGCTTCCCCACTCAGACCTGATGAAGAAACTCTTGCATTTCAGAGCTTGTCTGACTTTATTCCAACCATGGGGCAATAAAAGATAAAATCCCTCCCTTCTTGATGGGCTTTCCTGGACACACCGGAGCCAAGGGGTTGCCACACCCAGCTCCTTGCTATTGTCTACCACCTTTTTAAGTTAGCTTATCGCTAGCAGCTCCTTTCCTTTGTCTAGGGCTTAGCACCTCAAGGCCAACCATCCAACATCTTGACAGATGAAAGAAGACAAAATCAATGGGTCAGTGGTGCTTGGCAGTGATACCCAAGCTGCAAACCTGCCCGCGATGGCTACAGGTCCACTGGCCAGACGGAGGTTAAAGCACTTTACCAGCCTAACAACCGCACTGTACATGTCTGTCCTTTTTTCTTTTCTCTTTGGATGGTTGGAGGTTTGACCCATGCTTGTATATAGGAATAAGCTTGGCCATGCTATCACCTACTGCATATGATAGTTCTTTAGCATACTAGAAGCTGCTTCAGTGCAGGGTGCTGGGCCGGACAGCATGCTGAGAAAAGGGGGATCGGGTCCATTGGCTTGCCTGGGGTTGAGAAAGACGGGTTCAGCTCCCAGCTTCCCTCCTGTGTGATCTCAGGCATGTCTGCCTGCTTTCATCAGTAGGTTGGGGAAGATGTTGCCTGGAGTTCCCAGGGGTGTTTCCGGCTGTGTGGGGTCCGATGTTATGCCTACGCTGTATTTGGCAGGCAAGTCAGGATCTAGCAACCCTCCGTCTAACTCTTGCAAAACTTTCTCACGTACAGCTCCCAGCACGGGCCAAGCTTGGCCTGCCCTAATTCTTTGTGTTTTGCTAACAATAATAACTTAATTGCTGACCCAAATAAATTACTTGCTCAGAGCTATGGGTAAGTAGAGTTTTATAAAGCGGTTAACCTCCCTGCAGCTCCAGCCCTGCGAAAACTAGATGCAGTTACGTGTTGCATTGAAATCCTCTTCTGACGGCGTCCTGGTTTTGAAAAACAAAACACGACGGGGAGTAATGTTGGTCCCTGTGGCTTTAAGAAACTAGATCATGATGTCATGTCTTGCCCGGATCACAGCTAAGACCTCAGTATTTAGGCTTGCCCAGGAACAGCCTGTGCCTAACCCTTGTTGCCGGGTCAGAAAATCAGCTTGCCTGTACCTGTGGAGCAACAGGTCACAACTGGGGTGCCAAGAGGCAGCCCTGGGGGGGCTGTGTTGCAACACGGAGCAGGGACACAGGGGTTCAGAGAAGCTTCCTGTAGAAGAGGAGGCGTGGGAAGAAGGTCCTTTGGGATTGCATGGGAAAGCATTAGGCATTTTAGCTCTGCATAACGTGCCCTCTCATCCTGCGGTGACTGGGGAGCTTCACTCCCTTAACAAGCAGGAGAGAGACACGACTGCAGCTCTTCTTTCCTTCCTGCGGCAAGAGCTGCCTCACCCACGGCAGTTTCCCGAAGGTACTCGGTGTGATGCCTGGTGGTTTCCTGCTCAACAGAAAGCCGGGGTGGAGGACCACACTGTGCCCCGTGCAGGGCTGTGTTGCAGAACGTCTCGCCTCTTGGCCTATCCAGCAGCATGAAGCAGGGACAGTGTGATCCCTCACCATTCCCCCCGTGGCTCCAGGTGTGGCTGCCTTGTGAGCAATGCCCATGCACAGTGTGGATCCTGCCAGCAGGCCTGGACCGCTCACCCCTGAGAGCAAGATAACCCATGCATCCCTGTTCTGCGATGGGGGCAGGAACGGCGGGGGTAGGATGAGGAATCGGCGGTGAGTGGAGACCCGTCAGACATGACTGAATGAAGGGATCCTGGGTGAGGGATGGAGGCAAGGGCGTAGGCCGGGGGGGGTCAAGTTCAGGCGGGTTGGAGAGCCGCGCTCCCTCCTTTTCAGGTGCTTGCCAGCCACATGCTGGGTCCCACACTGGTAGCGCCATGGGAAGAAGCTCTAGCACCAGGTGTGAGACTTCCCCTGATGGCAGGGAGCACCCCAGCCCCTTAGGGACAAAACATGTGTGGTTCAAACTCTGCCACCACGGCCACAGCCCACTGTGCTGGGTCCTTTGGTTGAGCTCTGGCTGGAGGGAAGGGGCTTGTGCTCCTGCTGCTGCCCCATGCTGCTGCCGGGGCACTGGCTGCCATCTCAGTGCTGAGCTAAAGTCGACAGGTTGGATGACCTAGGTCAAGGGGCCAAATTCAGGCCTTATATTTGATACCCTTGGCCTAGGCCAGTGGTTAGACCCAAAGCACCCTTAGTTAGATGCAGGGTACCCTTCCACGGCTTTTGTGAATGGAGAGCATCCTATTTCAAAATGAATTTATTAATTACAAGGCTTATCTCCATGCAGAGAGGCCAGGCGGCAGGGCAGAGGAGCAGCCACATAGGGAGGGAGCCCTTATTACACGTCCTATGGCACCCTTCAAAGGATGTCAGGGCACCCTAACTGAGACTCCCTGGCCTAGGCAAATGTCAGGTACCCCTGTGGTGTTTCAGATGTGTCCATGATGGAGCTGTCACGTTATGGGCTCCTTTCCCACTATGAATGGGGAACCAGATCAGCTGCTTTGGTCCTTCTATGCCCTCTGCAAGCACCTGATTTACTGCTAGCAGGGAGCCAGGATTGAGAAATCCTGCGGTCTCACAGGAGGCTGCTGAGCTCATGCATGATTTAGGGAAGCTAGCGACTCCATCCAGAGACAAATAAAGTATCGGTGACATCAGCAAAAGTCCCTTCCCACAGGCACTGCCAGTCCCGAGCGATGCAGAGCTGGATGAGCGAGGGCAAAGCTCCACGGGCCAAAACCCCTGTTGGAAGCATGCAAAGATACACGATGTTCCCAGTACCATCATGAGTTCCCAGGCCATTTCCTTCCCTCCTTTTATCTTAATGCAGGCCTTCATTTTGCAGAAAGCAAGAGCGGGACAACAGGACTAACTCAGGGCTTCAATAGCCAGTTCATTTCAGCCGCTACTTGCCCGGCTGGTCCCCTAGCATCTTTCTTACAGCCGTACCCTTGCTGGACCCTTCTCCTGGAGCCCAGGGGTGCACAGCCTGATCCAGGGGCTTTCCTGTAAACTGTCTCTAAGGCCAACACCTACTGATTCCTGGTTGCACAGTAGGCCTGATCTGATCCATAGGAAGCAAGCCCCATAGGGTGTTATCCCACAGGGCTGGGAGCTACACAAAGTTCCCCTTTGCTCTCCAACTGGAGGGAAGCATTTGCCCTGGGCAGGAAAAAGCAAGGATCTAGCCCACAAATCCTCAAGATCCCCCCAAGTATCTCAAGTGGTGCATGGCTGGAAGGGAGAGGACCCTGACTTCTAGGCTGCTCCCCTGTTCCCAAGAGACCAGAAACTTTCCTAGTACCTTTTAGCCAATAAATATAAAATATGAGGAGCTGAGAAGGGACTGCGCAGTGCGTAGTACTTAAAGCACTTTGCTAGGAGGCAGGATTCACAGGCCTGGGGGAGGAAGTACAATTCAGATCTTTTGTGCCCTGGGCATGGGCTCTAAACTCGAGGGTACTTCTGGGCCCCTGGCCTTGCACGGGCAAGTATATGAAATCTCAGACTGTCCATAAGTACCCCCAGCTGCAGATACATAGCTATGTGCACACCCCTTAGGTGCATAAAGCCACATTAAGTCTCTCCCTTTCATGGCCTGCTCTGGAGATGGGTTGTTCTGCCAGGGCTGGTTGGTTATAGTCATCCGAAACAGGCATGACTCAGCCTGAGAGCAGCTGCTCAGCACATGGGGGACAATAAAGCAGGGCTGCTGATCAGGCAAATTCTTTGTCTGAGCTGCCTTCCAGGTCACGATCCTGTGCGGACAGACCCTTGCACCTGGGTGGAGCAACACAGACGATCTCTGCTTGCTACAGTCCAGGGCTCCTTCTGATCCATGATAATCTCTTTCACCTTTTCAGCCCAGACTCTTCGCAGTACCTTTGCACCATACGGGCGATGGTTTGGACCCTCCGGCCTAATCCTCCTCCCTGGCTTTATTCCTTTCTCTGACTTGGAGCAAAACCGATCAGCTCTTGCATGCCTGAGCTGTGCCAAAGTCCAGGAGTCCATTTTTATTCTGGTGCCACCTTATTGTTGCAGCAGCGAGGCCAAGAGCAACATTTGTCCACACCTGGCCTGAAGCATGGCATCCTAGTCCAAACATTATTCCCTTCCCAGTCACCAAAACCATCTGCCTCTTCTTTGCCCCAGCTGGACTGCCGAGAAACTATTTCCATAGTGATGTTCAAAGCAGATCGGTAGCCACAGATGCAACCTTCCTTGGGATCAGATGCCCAAGTAGTAAACTGAAGCCAGAGCGTGCTACCCTTGTGGAGCATGGCCTCTTCACCTGCTGAATCGTTTGCACTGATTGCACTGACACGATAGCAGCCTTCAGCTCTCCAAAGGGCTCTTCAAATTTTAAAAAGGACGTGGAGAAGCTAGAGGTGGGCAACAAAGATGATCAAGGGCTTGGAAGGCAATCATATGAGGAGAGGCTGAAAGAGGTAGGCCTGTTCAGCTTGCAAAAAAGCGGTGCTTAAAAGGGGACGTGTCAGCCTACACATACTTGAAAGGCTGCCATAAAGAAGAGGAAAAGCTCCTTTCTCTCTAGCTGCACATGGACCAAAGGCTTGCGGCAAAGTAGGTTTAGGTGGGATATCAGGAAACATTTCTTTGTGAGAACAGTGAGGCAGTGGAATAGAGGCCATGGGAAGATGCGGGCTCTCCATCACTGGAGATGCTCAGGAAGAGCAGTGGGTAAGCACTGGTCAGGAATGATCTAGCAGTAACTATGCCTTGTGTTGCACCATGGGTATTTCCCATGCTTTTCAGGTTTGCTAGTTGCCACATGGGGTCAGGAAATAACTTTTCTCCCTCCTTCTGCTGCATGTGCTAGGGTTTGGGGCGGGGGGCTCTCCATCGTCCTTGAAAGTGTTGGGTGTTGGCTGCAGCCGAGGCTGGGGATTTTGACTGGGCTGTGCCAGTGCTCCTGCTGGGACTTAAACACAGAGATTCCCACTCGGAGGGTCGTGCCCCTCTGCTCAGGATCAGACCGATCAGCATAATTGGGGGCAGGAAGGAATTTTTCCCCATGGGCAGATCAGGACAGACTGGGGGGGTTCACTTTCTTTGGGGGACACAGCCCTCTTCTTTGGATCTCTCGAGAGTATTTTAACCAACTTTGCAGCAGCATGGAGTTGGCCATTGTGGTCCCCTCGCTTTACCTGTGGCAGGTTGGGGTGCTTTACCTTGTCATCGTGGGACGGGGCTGATTGTGTAGTTTTAGTCATCAGTCAGATAAGAGTTTGAATAGGATAGTTTGGACAGGGCTAATCCGGCCTCGAGCAGGAGGCTGGACTAGCTGAGCTTTGGAGGTCCCCTCCAGCTCTACTTCTCTATAGTTTCTCTGGTTTCTAACTGAAGGTTATTCACTGGAATATTTGCAGTGAGGAGTGGGTTTTATTTTATTTTGTAGTGTTTCCCTACCAGCTTCCCCATCCCAGCTCTTTCCTCCCTTGTTGCCAGGACTCTCCCTTCTCTGCATGACAGGCAGAGCGGCTGCAAACATCTGGTACAGGTCATGCCATCTCAGTGTCATTCGAGGATAGCTCTATTTCAGGATGATCCCGTGGAGCTGTTGTGACATGTTGCCCGGCGGTACCGCCGTCCATGGAGGTGTGCAGAAGGCTCCCTGCTCTCCTGGTAATGGCCTTGCAATACACCCAGTACACGTTGCACACTGTCACATGGGATGAATGTCCTGGTGCTAATATGTGAAGGGCTGGAAGCCACCTGCTCACCTTCCCCCATTGCTCTCCATCAGCCAGAGCCCCAGCTCACAGAGCAGTCTGTGTTTGCACTGTTTTCTCAGTTTCTGCATTAACTTTCAGTCTGCCTAGAGCAGACCCTTGGAGATGATCCTGGTTTTGCCTGCCTCTTCTGCATCCAATAGCTTACACCAATCTAAAATGGGCTGTATAACTCCCTGAAGAAGAGCAGTAACAATCTCCTGAGTATGATCTGGAGTTCAACCCAGTGTCCCCTTTCCCTCCTCTCTGGCTCCCTGCCCCACCATTTGCTGAGCTTGGTCTTTCAAACTGTGTGTTCATCGGCATGGCCTGAAATCTCTGTCTTCCTGTGGTTAAAAGCTCTGAGCTGGCTTCCCCTCCTCTTGCCCCATCTCAGTCAGGTCCTGGTCAGATGACAGCTTGTGTAACAACAGCGGATCCTTAACCTGAGGGGGAGGAATGAGTAAAGGGGTCGGTGCAGAGAAAAAAAATAAGTTGTAGCATTTTGAAATGAAATCTCAGGCCACAACCCAGGGAGGAAATCCTAGAGCACGAGGGAGTGAGAAAGAGTCTAGTGCCATTGCACACAGGTGCTCCGGGGGAAAATGGTCTTCACCTGGTGCTCAACATTTAGTGGGGGATAAATCTGAATAACCTCCGAGCCTTGATCAAGGACAGACAAATACCTGTCTAGGGGGTTTTGGACAGGGATGGTCCTGCCCTGTGCAGGGTTTGCTAGAGGACCTCCTGAGGTGGCTTCTAGCCCTCCTTTCCTATGATCCTGGACACCACACGAAAGCGGGCAGGTATTGCAGCAGTTGGGGACTTTCGGGAATCCCTTTCCCATTCCCCTCCTCTCCTGCCCATTGCCCCGGCCCACCTGGAGCATGGGATCTCCTGAGCGGCAGGAACTCCTGCCCTGCTCTAGCCTAGCTGTGTGGGAGCGAGAGTGCAGCCAACCCCGCAGCCCCCGTCACTGCTCCAGCACCCGGCTTTCCAAAATCCTGCATCCGCCTATGCCAGCAACAGAGTCAGGCTCATGTGCCGAACTGCGTAATGGGTTTTTAGTGTGCTTCGATTTGCCAAGTGAACCACAGGGGCCACTTGGCAAAGTGCTGGAGGTGAAGTTTTATATATGTATATATGCATATGAGTATCTATATATGTGTGTGTATACACACACACACACACACACATATAGATAGATACGCACACATACATACACATATATATACATACACACACATATATATACACACACAGTTTATATATATATACGTATGTATATACACACACACATACACTATATGTGTGTATACATATGTGTATATATATATGTGTGTGTATAGATATGTGTACATATATGTGTGTATGTGTATATATATAAAATTAAAAATATATAATAACAATATTATTATATTGTAAATATATATATATTTACTATTTATATATTTATATAAATATATATATATATATATTTACTATTTATATGTATAATTTTTTTGGGGGGGGGGTCATGCTGCCTCCTGTGTGCCACAAGCCTGCACTGGTTAAACTGGACAAGCTTTGCCTTCTCCATCACAGACAAAGGGCCTGTCACAGCTATTTTCCTTCCCTTTTGCTGCTATCTCATTAATTCTCCAGGGAAAAGGATATCCCAGAATGCACCACGCCAGGTGTTTAAGGCCACACGAGGGGTGGGAACTTGGTCTGATACCAGTGTGACCAGTCCAGGTATGGCAGTCTTGTTTCAGGGGTCCCCTTGTCCTCCTTGCAACTCCCTGCTGTGCAGGTATGGGAGGACTTCCTTAAAGGGACACTCTGAAAGTACAGAAGTCCTCTTCCTGCCCAGAGCAGGGGGGCGGACTCGATGACCTACTGAGGTCCCTTCTGACCTGAACATCTATGAATCTTCTGTCTGCATTTTTTGGCCCTCTCTCACAATTGACACCCAAGGTATAGTTCTTAGGTTTGCCCTGAGTTCAGGCACAGTCTGGAGTTTGACTTGTTTTCCTTTATTACACCCCGGAGTTCATTCTCTCCCTTTTGTGTGGGGTGAGAGAGGGAAGCACCTGCTCTGGACACTTTTAAGAAACATTTGGATGCTTATCTTGCTTGGGGATCCTTTGACCCCAGCTGACTTCTTCCCCTTGGGCAGGGGGCTGGACCCGATGATCTCCCGAGGTCCCTTCCAGCCCTAATGTCTATGAAAACTATTATAAAACAGATATGAAAGAAGAACCACGCTGGTAGCGTGGAAAGGAGTGGTAGATTTTTTTTCTGCTGGAGGCATGGCCAACAGAGGCTGGGTGCTCCCGATATCCTACTGCTGCTCTTAAAAAGACACAAGTTCAAATCTCACCCTCAGCTGTTGCTGAAAGCTTCCCTCAGTTGTCAGGGAGTACCTGGTCATTTGTGTTGCACTGTCAAGGGGGGCTGTGACCACTGAGTGGCAGTCACATGCCTTGGCTATTGTGGCCTAGGGAGATATCTGAGCTCAAGGGACTGACTCCTTGACCCACCTTTGTTTGATGTCTGGGCTGCAATCTGCCTATGTAAACACACCTGAGCTTCTTTAACTGGTCTCACCAGGGCACCTACCAGGGAAGCAGTATGGCTGTCAGCTGCTGAGTTAGTACCCAGGGTCACGGGCAGGCTTGTGCTTTCGTGGTGCTTGGTACCTGCCCTGCACTGGAGCTGAGCTCAGCTCCATGCAGGAGTACAAGGGGACCCCTGAAAGTTTGTTTGTGACCCTTTTATATCTTCTTGTGACGCACGTTTGGGCTGAGAAACACTGCCCTACACAGTGCCTTACTGTCATAGAGCAGTAGGGCTGGAAGGGACCTCCAGAGGTTATATCTAATCCAATCCCCTGCCTGAGGCAGGATCAGCCCTGTCCAAACCATCCTATACAACCACGATGGAAACTCGATGTAAGACTGCCCTCAACCCTGATACAACACAGACCTAACACCCTAACCTGCCACAGATAAAGTGGGGGAAATCATGCCAGACAATATCCCGCTTCTATAAAAGGTTGTTAAGATATGCTCAAGGGATCCTGGAGACCGGGCCACAGCCCTGCTATGGAGCAAGGCAAAAACCCCCATAGTTTGTGCCAATCTGACCATGGGGTAAAATTCCTTCTGCACTGCAAATATGACCATCAGTCTGACCCCGAGCAGAGGGGCAAGACCCTTTAGGCAGGTTTTGGTCCCAGCAGGACATTGATAACCCAGTCAAAGTCCTCAGCCTTGGCTGTAGCCAAAACCCAGTGCTTCTGGGAAGGGTTTAAAACACTCTGCCACACACAGCAGAAAAGGGGAGGGAGGCAAAGGCAACTAGCAATGCCCACAAGCATAGTAAATACCCACGGTAGAAAACAGGCATAACTACACCAAGATCATCCCCAACCAGTGCCTGTCCAACCTCTTCTTGAACACCTGCAGCGATGGAGAGGCCACAACTCCCCTAGGCACCTAGTCCGCTGCCTCCCTTTTCTCCCAGTGAAGAAGCTTTTCCAGATATCCAATCTAAACCTACTTTGCTGCAACTTCAAGCCATTGGTCTGCATCCTCCTTTTTGCAGCCAGAGAGAAAAGGTGCTTTCCCTCTTCTTTCCAGCAGCCCTTCAAGTATTTGAAGACTGCTAGCATGTCTCCTCTTAAGCACCTTTTCTACAAGCTGAACAGGCCTAGCTCCTTCAGCTTCCCCTCCTGTGACTTGCTTTCCAAGCCTTTTATCATTTTTGTCACCCACCTCTGGACCCTCTCTAACTTAACTTCCCCACAACCTTTTGAAAACGGGGAGCCCAGAACTGCCCACAGTGGGCTGGTAAGAGTTGCTGGTCAGCAAAGTCATTTAAAGCACGATACACTGCCGAGCGTGCAAACAGCAATGCCATTAAAGCGGAGTATGCCACCAAATGTGCAAACAGCAGTGCCATTAAAGTGGTGCAAAAGGGCATTTAAGCCGCTTTAAAAGCCAATTTTGTGGCATATACAAAGGCCCCAGGGCTCTCATAACTACATTTCCCAATCCAGGAGAATTGCTTGTGCTGTCTGGGGTTGAGGAAAGGCTGTGCTCCCCCAGGTGACAAAGGGCAATGCAGAAAGACCACATCTCTGAGGGTCTGTCCAGCTCTAGGCATCGCTGTTGGGTCTGCCAGGCATGCTGTAGAGCAGTGGTTCCCTTCCCAGCCTTTTCAAACTTAAGAAACCCCTCGACAGACTCAAACCCCCATTGGAAAATGACAGCTCTTAGTTTTCACTCATGTTTTTATCTGCAGAAACACAGCAGAGCCATTCTTCCGTCGCAAAGAAAGCCCACAACTGGTCAGAATAGTTTTAACATTGGCTTCCCATTTGAAATCTCTGGCTTTCTCTTGCGAGTCGTGTTTGCCCTCCTAACTGCGCTTGCATTTTGTGGCGCCCTTGGCATCCCAGAGTGCCCCAGCACCCTGGTTGAAAATCCCTGCTGCAGGGCATAATCAAGGGGTTCATTCTTTAAAGGGCCATTTTGATGGAGGAGGAAACAGAAATTTGCTGCAAGCAGAAAGCAAAACCTACCAGGCCCGTGTCTGCACTGCCGTGTGCGCCGTGCTCTCGCCAGACAGCGTGGAGGGGGTGGAAGAGGAGGCAGAGTCTGCCCAGGGGCTTTTCCTGGGAGCTGGTTCCCAGGCTGCCAAACAGAACAGGAGACCTGCAACTGTGCCCTGGCTGGCATTAGGGCTTGACCCCACCTCGTGGGAAGCCTGCGGTTTACACCACTTGCATGGGAGTCCTTCTGTCCAGGTGGGAAGAGGTTAAAAGAAATCATGGGAGCCATGTGGCAAACCCCCTTCTCCTCCCATTCACCCTAGTTTTGCACCAGTGCAGCACCACTGATTCCCGTGGGGTTGCTCCCAATGTACACTCACATATGTGAAAGCTGAACCCAGCTTTGCTGAAGCTGTGGCTTGCCGCCAAATGGCGATTTGCATTTTGCTGGCTGGGAGTTAAGCCTCTGAGCATGCCAGAGAGGCTGGACTTTTTCTTCCCACCTGCAAAATGGGACAAGGGCACGGCCCTGCAATTTTGTTCAAGAGCATGTAGTGCTCAGACGCTATGGCTCTGGCGTATAAAGCCAACTTTGAGATACCATCTTCCCTACATGCCTGAAAAGGGGAGCACGCGTGCAGTGTGGTTTCTAGACAGCGTGGGATGACATCCTGGACCCGCACTGAAATGTAGAAAAGACGAAAAGAGAAGCCTGTGCAGTGTTACAGGAGCATGTCGGTATTGCAACCTATATGGGAGTTAGGCTCCTACGTATCTTGGAGAACCTGGATCTGATTGAACAGAAACTAGATGTGCACTGTAACCATTGGACCTTCCTGCCTCTCTAGAGGACAGCCTGCTCTTTCAGTCTGATGCCAAAGTTAGCATATCCAATTAAGCTCCTGCATGCTGCAAGTATGGCTAGGAATAGTACGGGTTCCCAGAAGGGTGAGTGTAGAAGAACAAATTGCTTGCTAAGTCAGCTTGCTTTCTGCTTTTATGGACAAGACTCCTTTGAAAGGTAAATGCTCAGCCCAAAGTTTTCTGATGAGAAAAAGTCTTTCTGGAGGTAATAAGGGCATACTTACAGAGAGCAACAGACAAAGAACTGCAAGAGTTTGGCTTGCCTCCTTCCCTAGTAGAAGAAATGTAGAGCATTCATTAGACTTTCAGTGTCACTGCTATCCAGGATACAGAACTGGAAAAAAGTAAGGCTGGAAGCAACCTCTGACTCTTGTCTAGTTCATACCCCCTGCCTGAGGCAGGATCATCCCTGTAACAGGAGGGATGGCAGGGTCGCCGTGCTAGCCTTTGCCGTCTCCTCTACTGTGTTAAGTTTCGGATTTGCACCCTCCTATTCTCTCCTGCCATGACTTTGATGATGTGGGTTTTTGTAGGGAGGCTACCTCTCCTCCACTTGGCCACAGTTCTCCTGCTCTGAGTGTCCGGCGTGTCTAGGCCTTGCGGGTCTTCTCTATACGCCACCCTTCTCACTAGGGCTTTCTCTGTACTGCTGCCCTTCTTACTGGGGCTTCTCTATAATGCTGCCCCTCTCCTGCAGTTTTCTGGGCCCTCACCGGGCTCTCCCCTCTGCAAGGTTGCCCCTCTCACTGGGCTCTCCCCTCTGCAAGGTTGCCCCTCTCACTGGGCTCTCCCCTGCTGCAAGGTTGCCCCTCTCACCGGGCTCTCCCCTGCTGCAAGGTTGCCCCTCTCACCGGGCTCTCCCCTGCTGCAAGGTTGCCCCTCTCACCGGGCTCTCCCCTCTGCAAGGCTGCCCCTCTCACCGGGCTCTCCCCTGCTGCAAGGTTGCCCCTCTCACCGGGCTCTCCCCTCTGCAAGGTTGCCCCTCTCACCGGGCTCTCCCCTGCTGCAAGGTTGCCCCTCTCACCGGGCTCTCCTTTGGAGCTGGGGTCTGTACCACCGAACTCCGTGCCCTCACTGGGGCTGGGGTCCTCACTCTACCGTGAGTCCCTTATGAGGCCTCCTCCATCCCCTTGTAGTTTCACCCAAACCACCAGTGTTAAATAAACTGCAAAATAAACACAAGCCTCTTGGCTACAACTCCGACCTAAGCCACCTGGCTGTACCAACATTGCTCAGCCATCTCGGAGCTGCGACCCTTTGCTCTGCACGCAGTACCTGCAGTCAGGCTTCTCCTTGCATCATTGCTCCAGGAGCTTCTCTCTCTCCGGCTGGGAGCTCCTTCTGTCTTAGATGCCAGTCAGGAACTGCCTCTCATCTCAGCTCCCCCCTCATAAGAGCCAGGGCTTGCCTCTTATAGCCCGCTGACCGCTCAGTCATTTTCTGCCTCCTGTTGCCCTGGCAACCAGCACCTGAGGAGTCTTTTGGGCTCTCTCAGTAGCAGGCACCTTAATGTCCTGCTACAATCCCTGTCCAAACCATCTCAGACAAATTCTTATCTAGCCTACCCCTAAAACTACACTGCCAACCCTGTCATACAACCATAAGGCATAGCACCCAGGTGAAGTAGGGGAGGATATAGTACGAGTGCAGGGAATGAACCTGTGCATCCTCCTTCCAGTTATGACACAAGGGGCAAGCAGATGCTCTTGCACTGGACAATAAAAAATAGCACCAACTCACCAGGGCTACATGGCTTCAGTATCAAGGTAGCTGCAGGCTGGGTAGTGGGGCAGTCACACACTTAAATGGATGGCACAGGGCAGCATAGGACCCCTATGGATTCGTAGCAGGAAGATCGTGCCTGACCAGCGTGGTTCGTTTTATGACAGGGTCACAAAACTCCTAGATGCAGGAGTGGAGGTGGATGTCGTTTTCTTGGACTTTAGCAAGGCCTTCAATACGGTAGCTCATCCCATTCTCATAAATTGATTGAGAGGCTGTGACATAGACGTTTACACAATCCGGTGGGTGGCAAATTGGCTTAGCGGTCGCTCCCAGAGCGTGGTAGTGGATGGGTCGGTGTCAACCTGGAAGGATGTGGGTAGTGGGGTCCTGCAGGGTTCGGTCCTTGGACCTGGACTCTTCAATGTCTTCATCAGTGACTTGGATATAAGTGTGAAGTGTACTTTGTCCAAGTTTGTGGACGATACTAAATTGTGGGGTGAAGTGCCTACTCCGGAGGGTAGGGAACGATTGCAGGCAGAGCGGGACAGGTTG
>JAGPOW010003642.1:5886770-5898998 GCA_030014935.1 Caiman crocodilus | reverse complement strand
GAACCGGCTTCCTAGGGAAGTTGTTCTTGCTCCTATCTTGGGCGTCTTCAAGAGTAGATTAGATGGGTACTTGGCTGGGGTCCTGTGACCCCAGCACTCGTTCCTGCCATTGGCAGGGGGTCAGACTAGATGGCCTGCTTTAGGCCCCTTCTGACCCTAGATACTATGATACTATGATGAGAAAAATGAGAGGAAAGCTGTCATTGTCCCCCAAACCTTAATTTTCCATCAGATAAAAATGCCGGCAGCAAGTTTTCTACCCTTCCCCTTTGCTACTCCTACAGCGTCTGTGGCAGCCTGGAGTTTTAATACTAAAAAAACCCCACAACACTTGATAATTGGGTTATGCCTTGCCTTGGCTTTTATCCAGGCTTGCATGAGTTTGGCCTCTGGGGTGGGGGAGCTTACAGGTGGGTAAACCGAGGCACAAAGTAGTTTAGTGACACACAGCTGAAGAGTGGAAAGCCTGGACTACAATGCAGATATTTTTTTGCTCCCTGCCCCATGCTTGGAGAACATCTTTATTGCCCCTGATTTAGCAGCTAGCACTGAGCAGATGCTGGATGTTATATGTATATATAAAAAGAGCCTTGTCTGTTTTATCAGGTACCACTGTTATCTCCCAGCTGGCATGGATTAGCCCATTGAATTCTCCTTATCAGCAGTCTCAAGTGGGTAGATAAAAATCAGCAGAGCTTTCCTGCGTCAGCCCCCGCCTGGGATGTGCACCCTGCCTGGGGAGGTTGCTGAGAAAATGCATGAAATCACCCAGTGTGTTTCCAGAACTGAAAGCCCCGTGCAAAGCATGCATTGCAATGGGGTGACATGAGGGGAACGCTGCTCTGTGTTTAAAGCCTAGGGTTTATGAGATTTGGGTTATAGTCTTAGCTAGGATGCTATGTGATCCTGAGACCCCTCTCAAACCTGGGACTGCCACCAACAAAATAAGCCACTCGCACATGCCAGAGACTTGCCATTAGGTAAGGGAGACAGCTGGGAATAGGCCTGCCGGTGGGAGTCCAGGGTCCCACACCGGGCCAGGACGGCCTCCGTCTCAGGACAGAGCGGCGCCAAGAGGGTGCCCAAGCTGCCGAGGGCTGCTTCTCCTCTAATTCTGCTTCTGGCTCACCCAAATGGGAGCAAGCGGGCCAAGGATATTTTGTCAGAGGCTTTCTAAGGGCCAGGAAGGAGATTGTGAAGGCATGGACAACCCCTCTTTCTGTTCCTCAGTTTCCCCTGCCTTGTACAATAGGGATAATCATACCTCTTTCCTCCTATCCTTTGTCTGTCCTGTCTCTTTTGGGTTATTGTAAGGGGCAGGAAAGACCTGTGTACTTATATAACATCTAACATAATCAGGTCACCATCTCATTTGGGCCTTTTGGGTGCTATTGGAATGATTCTCCATGGGCTTGCAGGGCAACTCAGCTCTGCCTTGGAGTCTCTGAACCTGCCGTCTTCGCGTCTAAACAGCACCAGAACATGATACACCATCTCTTGTGTGTCACATCTGCTCTAGAAAAAAGTCTGAGTTCCCCTTTGGCCTCAGAAGGACACAGATCTCTCTGCAATGGATGCAAAATCCAACTCCCAGCACTTCTTTGAATGCAGAATGATATTTTCCGGAAATCTCCAAATAAATGGACTGGTTTGTTTGTGACCTTAGTTTCCCAACTCACCCTCTAAAAACATTTAGCATTTCTGCCAGTTATTTCTTTGTCTGGAATGATCTTAGCAAAGGCCTCTTCAGATATTGTGCACAGCTAAAATTAACCGAGACTTCACGAGTAGGCTGTGCTTGAAGAAATACAGTTGTAATGAAGTTAACGATCGCCGTACCTAAGAGCGGTTATACAAGCATCGGGTCAGATCGAGGGCTCACAACTTGGATGTGATCTCAGAGGGGATTTGATGAATCGCTATCTTGCTGCCCCGTAAGTCAGTGGGGTGCGGGAGAGCGGTCATGCATCTGTTAGTCTAAGGGCGCATCTACACGTTCATTAATGCACCTTAGTTACTGCACATTTAGTTTAGTGCCTCTAATAAGAGGTAGTAACTGAATGCACAGTAACTCGAGTTACTGCACAGTAGTGCTGGTGCACGGTTTTTTAGTGACGCTTACTGCGCATTAACCTAATAACACTGCTCAGTAGGCTGTTAGCATGGTTAGTAACGGCTATGCTACTGCGCAGTGTTACTAGGCTAATGCACAGTATGCATCTCATGTAGACGCACTCTAGGACCATGCACTGTCTAGGTCAGGTGTGGACTCTCCGTTGTTTGGAGTTGTTCAGAAATAGTCCGGATAAGCACTGGTTATGGAGGATCTAGGAGCTGCTCTGCCTATACTGTGCTACGAGTACCGTCCTTGATTCTGGGCTTTGCTGGCTGCTACATAGAGCTGGGAAGGGCTTTTTCCCCTGCTGTTGCTACATGTGCCAGGGTTTTTCCTTTGTCTTCCTCTGCAGCATTGGGTGTTGGCTGCAGCTGAAGCTGGAGATTTTGACTAGGGGATTCAGCATGCTGATTCTCCTTCCAAAACTTAAACCCACAGGGTCCTGGCTAGAGGGTCTCGCTTCTCTGTTCAGGATCAAACTGATGGTTACATTTGGGGTCAGGAAGGAATTTTCCCCCATGGTCAGATTGGTAGCGAATGTAGGGCTTTTTGCCTTTCTCGGTAACAGGGGGCATAGCCCTCTTCCTTGCATCTCTCGAGCGTATATTTTGACAGTCCTTGCAGGAGCAGGACACTGACTTCTTTTGTCCCCTTGCTTTACCTGTGGCAGGCTGGGGGGCTGTTGTAGTTGTGGGTGCTATTGCAGGTGCCTTGTAGTTCTTGTTGATTGTGTAGCTTTAGTCATAGGATGGGTACAAATTTGTATGAGCTGGTTTGGATAGGGATGATCCTGCATTAGGAAGGGGGTATGGACTAAGTGACCTCCGGAGGTCTCTTCCAGACTTACTTTTCTATGATTCAGCTTTTTGGGGCACTCCATGGGGTCCCCTACTGTATCCTTCTAGTGCATTTATTCCAGTTGAGATGTGGTGGCTGAGCCCACGAGGCTGCAGCACTGGTTGCTACCCCTTGAGACGCTAAAGAAACAATTTCATTAGCAGGAGGCAGTAAGGAGCTGTTATCTTTAAAGGCACGAACTATTGAAGGGGATGCAACACACGCTTAGCCAGCGACCGCGTATCATCTAGTGCATTTTGCAAGGACATCAAAGATGAGGAGATGAGGTCCTCAGCTGCACTGTCTTCCTAAGACAGATACCAATTTTGATACATCACATATCGTCTAAAATCTGGCTGAGTAGATCTCTAGACTCTATAACAACCTTTTCCTCCTCTCGGGGCTACTTCCTGTCAGCAACCGCATGCTTTGTAATGCGAATGCTTTGGAGATGCAGAGTTAAAGCCTTTAATCTGAAGGTAGTAAACCCTAGAGTTCATGTTTGGGTTGTTGATCCTGTCCCCAGCTAGCTGTAAGTGGGGAGTCCCCCCTCACCCATAACCTTGCCTGGAAACCTGGTGCATGCTAACCATGGTATAATTTCCATATGGGTGGTCTTACCTACAAGCCACTTCTTACCCTCCCTCTCAAAGGCACTGGGCATCCACACAGACGTGCTGTGCTGCAGCCGCATGCACACATACAGTCACATGCGTGGGTGCATCCATAGTCCATGCCTCAACGTGTGTTACATGATAGGTCTACGCCTGTCTCGGTCCTGAGCTTTCTCTTATCTTGGGCCTCCTTGTTCACTTTGTTGTAGAGGATCTCTGCTTTAGCAATGGGGGTGGCTGTTGTGTCTCCATCTTCAGATAGGCCCATATTGGCTGACCTTCCTAAGGGTGAAGTGAGCCTTTTCTTTAAGGCATGTCTTGAGATCAATCATTACTTCACAGCTGTGGTTAACCTAGGGTTGCCAACTCAGACTGAAGCTATTTCGGGATTTTTTTTTTCCCCCCCAACATGATTTAATGTCATTAATTGTACTGTTCAACCCGTTCACAATATCAATCTCCCGGATTGCTTTCGATACTCACCGGGAGCTCAGTGCCAATTCTGGTAGACTCGCAGCCAATCCAGGTGGGTTGGCAACCCTAGCTTAACCTCAGGGCAGTCTATACCCCACAGGTAACCTTGTTAATAGATGGCATCTGAAGCCTATCTACACCCAGCAGACAGCTGCTTCCCTGCAGGCAGGGCCCAAGGGCTGATCTCCAGCTCTGCATCACACTGAGCGGAGAGGACATCACCAATCAGTCCCCAAATCACAGCCATGACTCCTTACACTCAGTCTACCAGCTGTCAGCACGCAGCCATTTCCCCTCCCGTGCTCTCTGCAGGATGAGAGGCCTGGTGCTCCATGTCAGATGCCCGGGGACTGTGGGTAATATTTTAGCTAGTGCAAGAGTGATGTTGTAGGTGTGAAGGTCCAGAAATTATGCAAGAGACAGGGATTTCTTAGGGTGGACCGAGTATATATAGGGTTGCCAACCCTCCAGTTTGCCTTGGAGGAATTGGATATAACTCTCCAGGAGACTGCTGAGACTCGCCCGGGAGATGAAATAAAAATTAAATGTTGAATCCAATTGATACAGTTGTCCAGTGGGTTTTTAAAAGGTCTCGCCTTCCTGATGTAAAGTCTACGTGCCGTAACGCGTAACAGATCTACGCAAGCACACGGGCACGTTTACGTTGTGTGTTGCGGGCACAGTGGCATCCTGGAAACCCCCTGGGATAGATTCAAACGGAGTTGGCAACCCACTGCATGCATTAGGATAGAGTTAGACAAGCTTTCAAGTGCAAAGCATCCTTTGTCAGATAATAGTTTTAAAAATCCCCCCATCACAAGGGCCTGCCTGCAACCCCAGCCATGCCCCCATCCTCCCAGTGTCTATAACAAATGCATGGACCTAGCCCCTTCCTAGAGGGGCATATTCCTAAATCTCCATCTAGAGGAGATAATAAGCCTATTCACATTCCAGCAGGGAGGGTTTCACCTCTGCTTTCTAAGCCCTTATTTATTTCAGCAAGTACCTCACAAACTGCCCTTAG
Source organism: Caiman crocodilus (assembly GCA_030014935.1). Taxonomy (NCBI): domain Eukaryota; kingdom Metazoa; phylum Chordata; order Crocodylia; family Alligatoridae; genus Caiman; species Caiman crocodilus. Next base: position 5,893,933 of record JAGPOW010003642.1, on the reverse strand, counting down.
ATAGCACAGCCGCCTCCCACCCCCTTGCTTTAAAGCAAACCAAATGGAGCTTTCCTCTCTATCTTTCCTTGCAAGGAGCAGCAGACAGGCCTGGGATGTGTATTCTGGTTGCTCCAAGAGGCCAACAGCCCTCCTTGGGCTTGTCCTTGAGCCTGATCTGCAGAGGTGGATGCCATTTTGAGGGAGAAGGGCATTAATACTAACCACCGCTTCTGGGCATCCTCTGGCCAGGACTTCTTATGAAATGGGGTCCTTTAGAACCAGTTCAGGAGGAAATGCTCTCCATTTCAGCATCAAAAACACAAACTTTCCTGCTCTTGATACACCTGTCTTCTGTGCCCCTTGCCTAAAGAGGCACCTCTATTGCTGAGCTGTATGGTCAGTCCTAAATAGTCAAAAATCAGGACTTGGTCTACCATCAAATGACCCCAGGAGCTGGAGTTGTGAGACATGCAGCACACCAGGGTGGGAGAGAGGGCCTCTTGCTCACCAAAGCCCCGTCATCTTGACCTCGTGGCAGCCACTGGCTCCAGCAAACAGATGGAGACCTGGAAGCCTTGAGCCTCGGGGGATGTTGGCTGAGTTGGGAAGCTCGGTCCTTGGGCTTTCAGGCTATATTGTTTCATAATGAACGTTGAATGAATGAATTTTTCATTCTCCGTGTCTACGTTTTGTTCCCGAAGTGGCTGGATATGTGTTTTTGTTTTTTTCCCCCAGGAGCAGAACAGCTGGCTTTTGTGCAGCTTAGCTCTCCCAAAGCCAGCCCCCCACCATATCTCAGATTGGGCTTCTTGGTAAAATCAGAGGCATCACGATTTCCGAGGTCACCTTTGCATATGGGAAGCTTCTGTGTAGCAGCTCTTTGTCACTCCACAGGAAAATACAGTGCCTTTAAAGACTTGTCTACCCTGTGCTGGGCCTTGGGATCACTACCGAGGGTGCTGCTTGCATGCCTGCTTGGATGCTGGAGAGACCGGGGCTATTTGGGCCAATGCAAAATGAATTTGCAAATGTGAGGGTCCAGGTGTCTACCTAGAGTAAATCAAATGATCTTCTTTGCAATCCATGCTGCTAATTTTTCTAACGACCACATTGCACCACAGAAAAATATCCTGCGGTAGCCATGCAGGAGTCTAGCACAGCTGTTGAAGCATTAAATCCATATCTCAGTGACTTTTGGGACCTGGGATAATCCATGGGCAGCTTTTGGCTTAGATGCAGGGACACGGGTGACCCCCTCCAGTCGGTCAGCCCCTTGCATTCACTGCACGGCTTTCCAAACTGAAAACGCGGCTGCCAGCTCTAGTGACTTTATTGCAACCTCTGGAGCGTTTCATGCTTTTCTTCAAGTCCCGGCTTCCAGGATCACTCGATCACTTAAGCATTTCTATGCTATGAAAACACCAGTTAGTAGTAAAGAAATTAAAGTTTCATCTAAAATGGTTTAAATTCAGCTGGTGCCTGGGAGAGTTGTGACATCTGCCGGTGCCTGAAGGTCACTGCACTGGGCACTTACCCCAGGTGGATCTGCGCTGGACCGGCCTCTTGCTGTGTTGGAGGTGTCCTCTGGCACGGGGTTTCTCAACCTGTGGGTCTCGATATATTCTCAAGAATATTTGAAAGTATTGCAAACAAACTTTAAAAATGGGCACTCCTTTTAAAGGAGAAGAAGGTGGGAAACCGTGGCTTTTGCATTGCAAGCTGTCTAAGTTCGGGTTGCTTGGGGCTACTTGCCTCCTGCCCCTGCCCCATACACTGGGGAGTTGGGGGTCGGGCTGGGGAGTTGGGAGTGAGGGGCACTGGGTCAGGACTGGCATCGATGTTTCCCAATGGGTCTTGGTACAGAAAAGGTTGAGAACCACTGCTTTAGTTGTGAGATGACTAGAAATGACCAGACTTAGATACAGGGAGACAGAATTCATTTAATATCTCTGAATCTGCTATACCCAGCACTGGAACAGGTTGTCCAGAGAGGTGGGGGGATCTCCATCCTTGGAGGTTTTTAAGACCCAGGTAGACAAAGCCTTGGCTGGGATGCTGTAGCTGGGGATAGTTTCGCTTTGAGCAGGGGGTTGGACTAGACGTGACCTCCTGAGGTCCCTCCAACCCTCATTTTCTGTGAGTCTCAGGTCCTCAGCTGCTAATAGAGAAAATGCTACTTCTCTCCCTCCTGCTCACTGCTATTTGCATGCCAGGGTGATGGAGGTGGGGAGGAGTGAGCCTGGACAAACTGCCTTAGGAGCAGTGATGGGGTGTGAGGGTCTCTCTGCAGCTGGTTTCACTGCCCCTCTGTTTCTGATGCAGCCTCCTCTTTCTTCCTCGAAGAGGTTTTCTAACACGACACGAATGTCCTTCCTGACCCCTGCTGAGGTCAGTTGAGCGCCTTGGGGTCTGAAGCCTGATCACCCATGTACCTGTAGCCAAGCATGGCTGCAGATGCTCCCCACAGCCAGGAACACAGCTGATCCCTTGTGAGAATCTCCCTACGTTGCATAATAATTTAGGGCAGAAGCAACTCCGTTTGGATTAGTCGAGGCAATTGCATGTCTCTTCTAGCTACCTCGAGCCCCAGGACTGCTCTGAGACCCTGTCACCCCTTCTTCTTTATCACGAACGAGGATCTGGTGGTAAAGGATAGGAATCTTTGCTCCTGCTTCCCTTCCCACCCTCCAGCCTGCTCTCCCCCGACCGCCCTGTCCTCTTCACAGACATGATAAGCCAGCCAATGGAAAAAATGCTGTCATGCTTATCTCATTTCCAGTGTGTGGGAGTCGCTGATAAGGGGATGCAGAGCTGGACAATAAACCTCATGACAGCTTTCACGTCAGCCCTAGACACAGGGATCTGGGCCTCGGTGTAAATGGCCTGACCAGATCAAAGCATCCAGGGTGCTGAGCAGGTACTTGAGGAAGGCTCCAGCTAAGCCGCCCCCGGGTGTTGAACTTGGAAGAGCTGGAGAAATGCTGGCTGGCCAGCTTGTCACTTCTCATTGGTGTGCTGGGGCCACTGGGATGGCTCCAGCCATTTTTTTAATTGCAGGAGGAGGTGCTTCGTTCCCTAGTTAACTGCAGGACAACCTAATGAGCACCCTGCTCTCCATGCACACCACCATGTCTTACGCCATTTCTGCATCTCACTGAACGGCCCCAACCCAGGAGCTGGAAAAGGAGGCCGAGGTGACTGAAGACTGCTCCTGACGTGTGCTCAGTTCCTCCGTCTTCTGATGACAAGGGAGCGATTTGGTCCTCCAGGGACCTACCCTTGCTTCAGGTTGTGTAGGTTCACATCGGAAGGACCAGCAGCAAGCAACTCTTAGCCGGGCTGAGATCTCACGGAGCAACCCTGCAGCTGTTTTCTACCACGTTTGCATTGGATGCCTCCCACGCTGCGCATTTCATCCCTGGAGAAACGGGTCTCGTTGCTACATTTTTGTTAGGGGTCCATGGTGTGTAGCTGAGAGGCCAGAAGGACAGGCCTGGGCAGTGAAGTCATTTATTTGTGCACAGGAGAAGTTCCTGTTAATTCATTATCCTCGCCATATTCGACCAATCTGTCCTTGCTCTCAAGCCAAGGACAGGATAGATCTGGCTCTGTGGTTATTTTTTTCATAGGTTGCACTGCTGAGAAAGCCACGTCGGTGCTGCGTTTTCAGTGCGGCACAAAGGCTAGATGACACGAGATGAGCGTCGCATTGCTGCCAGTGGTAACGTTGGACTGGAGAGGTGCCTGGCTCTCCCAGGACACCATTGTTTCCAATGACAAAATTCCCCACGAGTCTAAAAACTTGATTGTATTCCACCCTGCTCGAGTCCTCGAGTATCCATCAGAGCATCTATTTTTCAACACCTCCTTTAGCTTGAGTTGAATGTGGGCTGCAAGGAAGAGGGGCGCCCTCCCAGGCTTTGGCACAAACAGTTTTCCAGGGACTCAAGCAGGGTGGAGGAAAATCACACTTAGGTGCCTAAGATCATTTATGTGCCTATGAGGTGGAGCAGAATTGGGCCCCCACTTTTTTCAGCCCCGAATGGCGCTATTTCAGTGCCAAATCATCACAGCCATCCCTCCTCTGGAAGTCGTCGTCCCCATGCCTCAAACTCCCATTTTCCTCTGTCCGGCTACCTGGTTGGACTTCACCGTGCACTAGGGTGTCCCCAGCATGGCCACCCCACCGCCGTGGTGCACCAGGAGACAGGAACTCCAGTTCATTTCTGGTGGTGTCCAAAATATTTGTGACCAACACCCTGTTTTTGCAGAAAGGGGGATGAGGAAGGAAGGTGCAGGGGGAGGAGGATGTTGGGCATCATTTGCAATGAGAAAAAAACATTCCCAGAAGCAGCAGGCATGTTGTTGGGTTTTTTCCCCGCAGCATCTCATGAACTCAGACCCATACTATCCATCTCAGAGCCGTCCAGCTAGTCTCACCCCACAAACTGCCTCTATTCCCAAGATAGGAGAACATGACATATGATACCAGACCATGCCATGCCATGCCATATCACGCAACCCCTGTCCCTAGATGTGGCTTCTTCCTGCTTCTGCACTCCCCTGAGCCCTGCGATAGGCTGGGATCAATTAACCCTTCCTGGGTTACTGCTTCACCTTGCACTGAGTCTGTCAGACGTGGGAAGCTCTGGCCATTGATAGCAGCAGTTAAGCTCTCAGTGGCTTTAACAGCAGCAGAATTAGTTGAAAACTGAGCCTATTGATGGAGACTGTTGACTATGGCTTGGCTGCAGCATGCAGCCAGCTTCCCTCGCATGCTGTCTGGCTGTTGGCTCTGTCTTGCTGGATGTGATCTCCCTGCTTGTTTCATGCCAGGAACTGGCTCCCGTGAGCACATGCACATTCATGGGTTCCCAGCAGCGGCCTCCAGAAATCCCGTAGCCTGTCTCCCAGCCATGCCGGCCTGCACAGCGCCCCCGAAGATGTCATCTCTCCAGTGATAAGGTGCAGAAGGGGCTGTGAAAGGAAGGCTTGCTGCTGCGGCCGGCGCCAGGCTGGGTAGAGGCAGACGCATCTCGCCCGGGGCCATCTCCGGCAGCGCCTTCTCCTCGGCTGGACCAAAAACAGATGACATCATTTGTGGGACCCCAAAGCCCATATCAGCCCCGCGCAGAGGTGCGTGCTCAGTGAAACGGGAGGAAGAGGAGAGGGGGGGCCGAGGGGAAGGAGGGGAGAAAAGGCTGAGCTGGAGCTTGGTTACTTTGGCAGAGCGACAAAGCTCTGCGAAACGTCACCGGGCAGACTTCAAAAAGGTGGGAAACCGGAGGCTCTTTCTGGCACCTCCCGTTATCAAGGGGCGGCTTATCGGCTTGATGGGACGGACGATGGGGATGAGCCCCAGGGGCGCCTGACCCCGGGCTCGCTCTCCGACACCCTGCCAACCCAAAGAGAAGCACATCCTCGGGCAGGCGAGGCCGCTGCCCCGAGAAGGAGCTTCCACACGCTTTGCACGCTGCTGTTGGAAGAAGTTTGGGATTTTCAAAGGAGGCTCTTGTCGCCCCGCAGCTCCCCTTGCATATAATAATGGGGGTCGTGCAGGTGAAGAGCTAAGTCACTGGAGGCTTGCTGGTCTCCACTGGCGTGAAGGGACGTAGTTCCCATGAACATCTGGCCGGGAGAATCCCCCCTTCAGGGACAGGTCTAGTGCTTTCCCCGGCCAAAATGCTGAGCAATGGGGAGACTGTCACGTGCACCCACAGCCTGCTGCACGCTGAGCAAGGACGCTGTCACTGGTGTTCAGGCTGTTTCCTCTGTCCCAGTTTCCCTCCACAGCCCAGAGTTGTCACTGCAGGAAAACGCTGTCCCTTCCCGGGGACCAGTTCTGCCATCTTTACCCGCAGCTCTCTGCACCGGTTGCCTTTCAGCCACATTGCACCAGTATCTCAGCCCAGCTGTATCGAGATCAGTAGTGCTTTACTGATCCGTAGCAGCTGCAAACCCGGTTCCCAGTTTTTCTTTCATTGGAAGCGTCCTTGCAGCAGAACAAAAGCCCCAGTTGCAGGAGAAACACTCACAAATTCCCACTAGGTTTGTGAATCCAGAAATCAGGGCTGCTGCCTCTTGCCATTGCATCATGGGCCCCATCGTACTGTATTTTCCTGGATGCCCCAGCTCCCAGAGTGCTGTTGTGAGAAAACCTCAGCTTTCGTTTAATTTAAAAAAGTTTCTAGAGCTTACGGCTGCAGGGAAAAGACGACCTGAATGCAGTGTGCGGCTCAGAGACCAGGCAGCAAAAGCAACGACAGTCCCCAAACTATTGCTATTTAAAATAACTCCTCGTTTCAGGGCCAATGTCACGATTTCATTTCACTAACTCTCACTTTCCGAGCACGTGCGGCTAACAGCCTTGAGTTGGAAAAGTTCACCGGATTTCTGCTTCACTGTGTATCAGGCAGGGTAGCTTTGCACCTTGTAGACTAAATCAAGAAGCATATAGCATAAGCTATCCTAAGCATCGGCTTGCTTCATCAGGTGATTACATCACTGCGTGCCACTCATCCATCCTTATTAATGAGCAATCTATGTCGGCAGGGGCTGTGCAAATGCAGAGCTACGGCGAGTGCCGAATGTCAGTGCAGCTCCTCACCAGGAAGCCTAAAGGAATAGCAAAAAATGTCAGGGTCGAGACAGCATTTCTTCATTTCTGCTTGCTGCTCCTGCGAAGTTGGGAAAGTGGTCTAGCATCCCCATCTAGTGTTGAAAAATAGTATAACGTTCAAGCCCCTGAGCCTGTTCCAATTCTCAGTGAAATCAAAGAAGAGGTTTTATTGCTGGTTCCCATACGGGCCAGATTAAGCTTTGTATCAGCATATCAAGCATCTGAACTTCATTTTTCTTCCCTACGTATATTCTATAATAATGTTATTTTCCTATTTTAATATATTTTTTTTTATATTTGAAGGCAAATTCTATTGGTGGTATTGACTGAGTTTAGATTTCCACAAAAATCAGTTGCTTACAGAAAGTAGCATTCGCCCTAAAATCTGCGTGGATCTTTCTCTTGTGTCCACGCACTGAACATCCCCATTGGTCTCAAGGTCACTGAAAATCACCATCGGTCTCAGCTAGGACGAGGGATGTCATTGTCATGGGGGATTTCAATCACCCGGACATCTGCTGGGAGGAGCAGTCGGCCAAGTCCGAGAGGTCCCGGAGGTTCC
>JAGPOW010003642.1:5840235-5883132 GCA_030014935.1 Caiman crocodilus | reverse complement strand
CGACAATCCCAGCAATGCTTCCATGCATTGTACCCAGCACCATCGTGACAATCCCAGCGATGCTTCCATGCATTGTGCCCAGCACCATTGCAACAATCCCAGCGATGCTTCCATGCATTGTACCCAGCACCATTGCAACAATCCCAGCGATGCTTCCATGCGTTGTACCCAGCACCATCGCGACAATCCCAGCAATGCTTCCATGCGTTGTACCCAACACCATTGCAACAATCCCAGCAATGCTTTCATGCATTGTACCCAGCACCATTGCGACAATCTCAGCGATGCTTCCATGCATTGTACCCAGCACCACTGCGACAATCGCAGCAATGCTTCCATGCATTGTACCCAGCACCATTGCGACAATCCTAGCAATGCTTCCATGCATTGTACCTGGCACCATTGCGACAACCCCAGCGATGCTTCCATGCATTGTACCCAACACCATTGCGACAATCCCAGCGATGCTTCCATGCGTTGTACCCAGCACCACTGCGACAATCCCAGCAATGCTTCCATGCATTGTGCCCAACACCATTGCAACAATCCCAGCAATGCTTCCATGCATTGTACCCAGCACCATTGCGACAATCCCAGCGATGCTTCCATGCATTGTACACAACGCCATCGCAACCATCCCAGTGATACTTCCTATGCACTTTCCAGCTGAGATGAAGGACTGATCTGAAGGTCCCTGGAATAACCCCACTGACTTTGATTAACTAATCCCCTATTAAACTAACACCCTTGGGTATTAAACTGGTTCCACTATCCCCATCCTACAGTCAGAGTACTGTGAAGTGAGCATCAGGATTCAACTTGATTTTTTTTTGCAAGCTGCTGTTAACTGACCGTACCTTTGATTGGGTTTTGAAGATTTTGTCCTCAAAAGGCATCCCAGGCAGAATATTTCATGCAGTAACTTCTTGCTTGGAGGATCTCAGGTGCCCCATCTTCCCCAGAGACCCCAGTCTAATTCTTTTCAGCTGCAGCATGAAAACATCTCTGCTCCCTCTCCACCCAGTCTCATACACTGCCTTTAAATCTTTCTACCTCACCTGGAACAGCCTGGAGAAAAAGGAGCATGACAGCAGCAAAGAGCAGGTAAAGGATCCTCATGGTTGAAGGGCAGATCACACCGCAAGGAAGCCGCACTCAGGAAAATGGAAACAAACAGACAGAGATGAAAAGACTATTGATTTATACGGGCTGGAGGGATTGCAAAATATTCCTGATGACGAGAGACCACTATCAGGTGCATTTCGATACTCCAGCAAACTGTGGCCTTGGGGAGAAGGTTCACCCTGGAGGCACCAGCAGCAGGAAAGCAAACAAAGCTTTTTATCGACAAAATAAAAGCCACAGGCCAGAATTGAAGCCACTTTAGGTCACAAAGATCTTGAGGGAGAGAGGGCACAATTCAGTTGTCCTGTACTTATATTTCAGCCAGTGGTGACAGGAATGCAGTTCTTAGTCCCAGTTTTCTGTCTGTGGGTACATGGTACTTGCAGTATCGGAGTTTTGTGTGCAAAAATTCCCCATGAGAAAATCAGGACATTGCTGTAAAAAAAATCACAAGAGCCTAAATAAAGGATATATGAATACACATTGAATTCCATCCTTTGGATGTCACGGGGTCACTTTTTGAAACATTTCTCTAGAAACACATGTGCTAGAGACTTCAGGGATGTTGGTTGTAGCCGTGTTGGTCTGAGGATATAGGCAGATCAGGTTCTTTGGGTAAATCTGATATCTTTTAGTAGACCAATTAAATAGTGGGAAAAAATGTTCCTTGCAAGCTTATGGGCACAAATGCCCTTCTTCAGGCATAGGAAGAGTTTGTTGGTGTTTGTGTGCTCTCCAAAATGCAAAATGCAGGTGTGCAAAATGCAAATGTGAGAATGCAAAAACCTCGCTGCCATGCATGTGGATTTTCACAGACCTGCCTTTTGCATTTTGGTTTCTATTGTACCCAGGAGAGCACACAAACACCGGCAGACTCTCCCTTGGCCTGAAGAAGGGTGTTAGTGCCTGAAAGCTTGCACATTGTGCAATGTGTAGCCACATTGTGTCCTACTGGTTTCCTAGGTGGAGAGCTGAATGTCACTATACCAACCCTCCCACCTCCCCCCCCACAAATAATAATAACCACCCCCCAAGGAAATAAAACATGTCTGCTCTTTACAGGAAAGTAAGGAAGAGTACAGACAAGGATTTATTTCCCCCTTTGCAAGCTGCCTCTGTGGCCTTTTATTTGCAAGCTGGAGATGGGCCAGTATTGACAAATACAGCCAGGCCAAATGCAGATACGCCTTTTCCTGGCTGGACCCGGGAACACAGGGCAAAGGCTGCATGGGACCTCCTGACTTAATCAGAGATCAGGGCAAGCAGGCCAAGATTGCACCTGGATTTGTGGGGATCGACTTGGGGGGAGAAAAAGAGAAGCAACAGCATTTCAGAGGCTTCTTTCCGGTTTTAAAATAGAAATATGGGTAAAACCATCTCTATACTGCATTGAAGCCCAGCTGGGAAAAGATGGTGATTTGGCACTTCTATGTATCTAGATTATTACTAGGTGCTTAGGAAGGCCGGAGTATTGAGTGGCCACCATATTTCTGCTGGATGAAGCCAAAAGGGATACCCATTGCCAGCCAAGTTGAGCTCCCCTGGCAGCAGCCAGTATAATTGCTCAGAGGACTGGCAACCTTGTCCACATACATAATCAATTAACACTGCAATTAACACAGCCGTAGCCCAGGCACATCCGTACTCATCCCTGCCTTGCTTGAAGGCTGTGTTGATGTCTGACCCTTGGCGGGAAGCTGCCCAGGGACTCAGCTACCTTGAGTCTCCAGGGTTTTCAGAGCCTGCTGTTCACAAACCCCGGCCTGTGCTTTACATACTAGACATTGGTCCCTGAATGGGGTAAGTGGGAGGCTGGCAGGGAGATTAATATTCAGACCTTTCACTAGGACTGCGATCCAAAGCCCAAGGTCAAGGTGCATTTTTAAATTGACTTCAGCAGGCTTTGGTTGGCCTAAGGGGCATGGGTTTTAAAGGTAATTTGCTTTATGTGGGAAGGGTTCTGCATGTCTGGAAATCAGGCCCTGTGCTGAAATGTCTACCCTGCGGTCACATGTAGACAATTGGAGTATTGCAGTGGCAATGGCTTCAGCGAGGGCTGGATAAGCCCAGGCAGGCACTTTGGGTACTTACGTGGGTCGCGGGCCCATGCCAAAACCTGTGCTGTGACATCTTCATTGCTATAGGTGACCATGACTATGCTTTCATGACACTGCCAGGTACAGACCACACCCTGCCCCTCAAGCATGGATGAAGGTGACTGACTTTAGGCCTCTCATTTTGATAATTTGTGGGTCTTTTTGATGTGTCCATAATCACAAGTGGATGTAGGGCACCTAAAAGTCCACTGGCTGCTCCGGGGTAGAACGAGCTGCCCTGCCCTTTACGAGTGTGCCACCACTGCAGTTGCCTGGCCGGGGCTCTGCTACCCTGTATCTATGGCAGAGCCCAGAACAAACTGCCAACCCCATCCACGAATGGGAGAGGTACTTGGACATCTCTCCCAGGCTGATCTCCAAATCACTATACCCATCCCGCTAGCAATATCTAAGATAGTCTCCTTAAAACAAGCTTGGGTGTGTCTATGCAAGGGGCATCATAGCAGTGACTGCACTGCAGCTATAGCTTTTGTCTCCTGCCCAGCTATCTTGAAGACACTAGCTAGTCATTGACCTTGGTGTGCTGAACACCCTGAGTGATGCATTTCAATCCCCTGGATTTTCATTCAGCCTCCATTGAAATCAATGGAGAGTCTCTCATGTAATTCAGTGGATTTGGATGGGGCCCTAAGTGAGGCAAGACACTGCCCTACAGAATTCATTAAGTGTTAGAAAAATAACTACGCCCATTCTTCTCGCTTTAAGCCTGTGACTTATTGACAGAAGATGATGGTCAGACTAGCTCAGAACAAGTTTCTCAGATGAGCCTGTCTGTGCTAGTGGGTCCCGAGTCTCAAGGACCAGCGGAGCTTAGGACTTGCCAAACTAGAACACACTCAAAGCCCATAAAACACATTTCTGTGGTTATTAGATGCCTTTGGATGCAAGATACCCACATCTTATGACTCGATCACAAAAAAACCTCCATCACACAAAGACACTTTTACAAGGACCCAGATTCTAGCTGTTGCATCGAGAACTTTTTGCATTTTAAAAACTCAAATTTAAGGCTCAGAGCATGTTAAGAAGAAAGATTTCATTTTAAGAAGTGGAGGAATATGGGAGTGCAGCATCCCATCTCTGGCAGTGGTCAGGTCCAGTTGTTTCAGAGGACGCATGTGACCCCCATGGTAGTGAGAAGGGGCATAATAGGCGTCCATGGAGTTACCTTCCTGATTCCTAACACAGAGCCATGAGCAATGATAATATTAACTGTTAAACTGCTGGCTGTGCTTGTTCTTGGTCCTGCTAAGTCTTATCAAGGATCATAGAAAATGGGGGTTGGGAGGGGGTCATTTAATCCAACCCCTGCTCAAAGCAGGACGAGCCCTAAATTCTTGGCCTCGAGGCAGTGAGTGCCACAGTCTGATTGCCCAGTGATTATTTCCATTTAGCAGAACCTGCCACCTTTCCATGTCACCAAACACTCCTTTCTTCTGGTGTTGTGAGGCAGAGACAACACACATGCTTTTTAACCTGAGGGTCCTTTTAATATGCATAAAAATAGCTTGTCCTTCCACTGGTGACAAATCCCTGTTTCTTCATATGACTTAAAGCATTGATGCCCACGGGTTACATAAGCTGTGCCAGGTTGGCTGTGGGCCAGATCCCATCTGTAGGCTCAATCCAGCTGCATGGGAATGGTCTGGATCAGGGTGGATGCAGCCCACCAGGCCAGGCTATACGGCCTGCGGGGCTCCTTAAAAATTTAGAAAATTAATATTTATCTGCCCCTGGCTGCCTGTCATGCAGTCCTCGATGGCTTGTCAAAACTCAGTAAGCAGCCCTCTGTCCAAAATAAATGCCCACCTGTGGTCTGGATAGAGCTTGATCCAACTGCATGGGCTGGGATAGCCTGGTTGATCCAGCTGTGTGAGAATGGCCCAGCTGGGACTTGATACAGCGACGTGGAAATCTGGCAGCATGAGCAGTGGCAGTGTTAATTAGCACTGCTCCCTTGCTGCCAGATTTTCCAGACCCGTGGGGAGCTGTGGGTGACATGAGATGACCCCAGCCTGGGGCAGAGCACCCCTGAATTAACACCTTGGGAGACGGAGAGCAGGGATAAAATCAGTCTCGGCATGGCTGACAGAAGTGCACATCTGGAGCGAGTTGCACTGCATACTGCAGCTGCTCTGCACTGCACAGCGACCATGAACCTGTGCACAGCGAAGCAGCTGGAGTCCACAGGGGCATGCCGCTTCAGCAATGGAAGCACAGTGGCTCTTACGGTTCAGATTAAGTTTAGTTACCCTTATTGCAAACCCACCTGTGTTAGCTGTCATCATACAGATGAGACCGCTCCAATTCTTCATCTGTTGCCCCCGGCAGCTTATGCACCAGGATCTCTTGGCTGTGTGCTTGCACAGCACCTACTCTAATAGGGTCTTGATTCATTACTGGGCTCCCAGGGGGCTTTGCTATTACTCATTACATATATTGCAGGAGACCTTAGTGCTTAGCACCATGGAAGTGCTGCCCAAGCACCAGAATCACCCCCACAGACTGACTCCAGTGCTTCCCTCTTATCTTATCAGCATCTGTCTATTGTTTTTTCCTTTTGATATCTTTGATGCCTTTTTCACTGGGTGTTCACTTCTAGGCTTTGCGGTGGCAGTCATTGTGCTGCAGCCTGTGAATGGGAGCCATAGGAATGTAAGGCTGGATGGGATCTCCCCCGGTTATTGTATTCGGACCTCCTGTAGCCTCACAGCACCCCTGCGAGGTTGGATTGTACAACAATCAGTGGGTACAATGCAGACAAAGGCACCCAACTCAGTCTTACCTCTCCCGACTGTCATTCCATTATACCGCACACTTTTTCACACAGCAAATTAAGGCTTTCTTCTCAGGTCTCACTATCCTGGTCAAACAGACATTGAACCGTTCCCTGGGAACAGCAAACAAGCTTCACAGAGGTCTTGTGACAAACTAATGTCTGTAGTTACCCAACAGATCTGTGCTTGTCAACAGCACAAGGAAGCCTGGGATTACCCCGCAGATGTGAGGAGGGGTGGCAGCCCTGGCCTGGCCTTTGGGTCATTCCTCAGGTCATCAGAGGGAAGTTCTGTCCTAAGCGCAGGACTTTGCACTTGTTCTTACTCAACTTCATGGGATTTCTTTTTGGTCCGATCTTCCAATTTGTCGAGGCTTCTCTGAGTCCTAGCCCTACCCTGCAGTGTATCTACTACTCCCTCCAGCTGGGTGTCCTCCGCAAACTTTCTGAAGGTGTACTCCATCCCTTTGCCCAGACTGTTGATGAAGACATTGAAGAAAACTGGTCCCAGGACCGATCCCTGGGGCACTCCACTTAATACTGCCTACCCACTAAACACTGAGCCATTGAGCATGATGATCCCACCAGTTTTCTATCCACCTTGCAGTCCCTTCATCCAACCTATATTCCTTTAGCTTGCTTGTGAGACTGTTGTGGGAGACTGTATCAAACGTCCTGGATGTAGCTCCCCGGACTGTGGATACAGGCCAGCTGACCTGACAACGAGGAGCCAGGTGTTTCTATCGAATTGACGTCTTACCACATGGACAACTGCTGCTGAGCCCTCCCAAACTGATAGCATGCCCAAATCCTTCCCACCACACTCTCCCATTAGGCTGTCTTATCCTCTAAAACTACTCTACCAAATGTCAAGATCTTTTGTTATCCTGGCTTCCTTTTCAGTCTCCCTGCTTGCCCCCCCCAAACAGGTGTCCTTGTATGTCCATTTCTAGAAACAAGGGTCCAAATTCTGATCCCAACTACAATTCAGTCATGCCTCTCACTCCATAGGATTTACATTGTTATAAGCGAAATCAGAATCCAGCCCCCAAAAAGACGATTGCCACTAATGGATCTCCTCTGGTGACAGATTACTATTGCCTACCATGCCCCTCGGGACCACGGCACCTTTTGAAATCAAACACGGAGGGAGGGGAGAAGCAATAAGGTTGATTTACACTGCAAGAGGCAGGGGCTCTGTGGGGGATATCTTTTAGTGGACCAATTGAAGTTATCACCAACAGCATTTTTGTCTTTCACGTATTTCCTGGACCATCATGGCAACAACATCACTTCAATTTAAGTGATTGCGTTAGTTTGGCAACACCCCAAATTAAATGATTTGGACAAAAGGGGTCCAGGTAGGAGACAATACTCCATGCACCCAATCAGAGAAGCTCAACATTTCTCTCTAATTAAATTACACGAGGGAACAGCTTGAGCTTAGTTACTGGAGTTAGCCCAGATGTCTCCTGATGCCCTGTTTCTTGGGTCAGATTTCTTCAGCTCCTAGTGAAGACCCTTTCACATCCTTTTGCGGCATATGCTGTTGCTTTTTCAGCAGTCCTCAGCCTCCATCTCTTAGAGAAGCCAGAAGCAGAGGAGAATCACTGTGAGTGATGTCTCACAGGCGGGGAACAGTTAGGATGCAGTTCAAAAGTGCCTTCAAAAAGGTTTTTAATGGTATTGGGGCATGTCAAGCTACAGGTACGTGCCTAGTGGTTCTGCAAAGGTGCCTCCTTCCCACTGAAATCAGCAGGCGCTTTGAAAACCCCATCAGGGTGCCTCTTTTCATCCCGTTACATAAATCTTTTTTCATTGTCTAGTCCTAAATGAGTCGTGCTAAAGCTGAATCCACCAGCAAGGCACTAAAAAGTGCGGTGGCAAAGAATACAGGTAAGAGGCTTGGATTGTGACTGTTGCATACATGCGGGAGAAAAGAAATGTTCACATCGGGAAAGGCCGGTAATTAGAGGCGGCATAGTCACAGACTTTTAATTTTGCTGGGGGATAGGAGGGGGATATGTGGAAAGTTTTATGCATTTCAAGGTGGCAACCCTCTTCCTGAGGGGCCCCGTGTACATGGCACCCATGAGAGGGAGAACATTTCATGCATTTTTGTACCTGGAAATTTGAGCTCTAGGCCAGAACTGATCCAAATTTTGCTGGGTTTTTTGGCCCCAAAGTGTCCCATCCTGCAATCAGCTCCATGAGGATAGAGCCTGGCATTGATGTGGAGCGCGGTTGACCTCATGGCAACTGCATGAAAGTATTGGCATTTACTTGCATGGATCCAACTGCAGGGCTGTGACCTACAAACCTTTTAACAGGACATAAAGTAAGTGATTGCGCTGCTGACAGACAATCTCGAAGGAAAATCAAGGGAACAATGAATTGATCTGACACTATGAAGTTGCTGAAACAGATTCATATTCTTGTATCCAAGGTGTCTCAAAAAAAAAATATATATATCTATATATATATGCATGTGTGCACTGTTCTCTTGCTTGCTGCTGCAATCAGTTCCCATTTATCAATGGTGGACATCTGGAATACCTACACTAGCGTACATCTGGAAATTCTTGCTTTCTAAAGAAATAAGAATCAACCCTTCTTGATCAATATGTCTCTGTATCCCTGACGGCCGAAATGGGTATGCATTTTTGAAACACCCGGCATGAGAGGGAAATCCATCCCTTCTGGAGTCCATGGAGGGTTTGCTGTTGAAACAGTGGGGCCAGGAGTTCCCCGTCTAATGGTGATATTTCCCTAGCTGTGAGCACAGCCTGAGCAGCTAGGTTTGCTTTCTTGTTCATTTGTAGTATTCCTGCTCTTACCAATCTGTTGGCTGCCTCTGACAGAGGGCATTATCTCAATGGAGAAGGGAAACCAAGAAGAGAGCAGCAAAGAGGAGATAAAAGATCCTCATGCCTGGAGGTCAGCTGAGGTCTCAGTGAATCTGGTGGAGAAAGAAGCAAAAAATAGGCTGGATGTGAAGTTCTTTAAAGGACAAATGGGAAAAACCACTTTTTTTCATACAGAGAGATATAAGATCAGAACTCTACAGCACTGGCATAATTGCTCTTTGCTCTTACTTTGGTTCAGTGGATGGTAATGAATGTAGTCTTTTGTTCAAGAGAAAGGGACTATTGGACTGAAACTTGGCTTTCCCGCTGAAGA
Organism: Caiman crocodilus; assembly: GCA_030014935.1. Lineage (NCBI taxonomy): Eukaryota > Metazoa > Chordata > Crocodylia > Alligatoridae > Caiman > Caiman crocodilus. The sequence continues at coordinate 5,873,934 of JAGPOW010003642.1, read as the reverse complement.
GAACAAAGTGTGAATAACAAAGCCACACATTTTTCCTCCAAAATCCCTTTGTTTGACATAAAAAACCAGATGGTTCTTGTGGTAGAACAGCACATGGTGTAATAGAAAAATAATAATGAATGTCATACTTAAGTGTGTGTGGGGGGGGAAGGACAGAGATGGCCAGGCAGTGGGTTTGGTATCTTATGAGATTTGGGCACCATGTATGTGAAATGTGTCACTTATGATCTAGCAGGTCATTGTAGTAAGGAGTCCTGATCTAGGAACAGTTGCGGTGGTGTAAATGGGAAATCTCATGGTGTGTACAAACACCCAACAGTGCTAACAAAAGCCTTTCCAATGGGTGAGGAGTAAGGAACAGGTTTCTCATCCCATTGAAAGTTTTTGCCATGTTGAAGTTTTTTTCTGCCTGGATCTGTGGTGGCAAATATCAGTGACTAAAAACCTGGCAAAATAAATCAGACCAGACTAGGAAAACTTGTGTTTAGAAAACTGCAAGATGTTACATGTACACTTTTTTCTTTCTTTCTTTCCTTTTAATTCTACATTAAAAAAAAATCTATAAACTCCCCCCCCGTTTGTAAATGACAAGTAGGTTCAACCTGAACCACGGCATGTGATTCTTCAAAAATGGGTGAGCGTTGCCTGCCATTGCAGGCTTCTTGGGTTACTCGACCAGGGCAGGCTGAGTCCTGCTCTTTCTTTTCTGTGCGCTGATGCAGCAGCAGCTCTGCCCGCAGCCTGGCACACCCCAGAAAGGCCTGGGAGAAGCTACCTTCTGAACGGTAGATGGTTAAATCTGAGAGACCACCACTGTGCGAGTGAGATGGAGACTTTGCAGTCGTGATTAGTGTGATAGAGGTTTGATTTTCCCGGGAGAGGGTGCCATTTCTTGGGTGATCTAGTAGCCAGCACCTATAGTGGAGCCCCAGCGCACACATATATAGTGCTTGCACATCTGCCCCTGATTTGCTGTGAGATTGTGAGCAAGTTGCTCAGGGGAGGAAGGAGGAAATACATACAAGAGGACCATGACTGCTCTGTTAAGCTCCACATTTATTGCTTTCCACGCAGGAAGATAAGAGGCACGGACACCGCACAGAATAACCTGAGGCTAATGGCTAGCGTGCACGTGTCACGGTGGCTCCATGCCTTGGCCCCCTGGGAGGCTCCAAGCCAAGGGAAGACCATTGCAGCTCTGATTTTGTTCCTCAGGCCAGGATGGGCAGCTTGGATGTGGGGTTGATGGGCTCTCAGCTGACACCTGGCAGCGAAGAGCCAAGAGAACAAGCACAGAAAGGCACAACATCTCCTTTAGAAAACACACAGGTCTACTGCACTTAATTCAAAACACACAAAGTTGCCGCCTCGCGTGAGGGGGGAACAGGAGAGACCATTGCCGAAGGATCAGGCACCTCCTTGCAATTCTCCAGTTGTCTTGCGCGCTAGGTACTTTTTGCAGCATAGGATTACGGGGGTAAAACAGTCCCCAATCCTGACTTCATCCGAAAGGCAGGTTCCCATCTGGCACTGACCCCCTGCAGCTCTACAGATGTTTTTGGATCCCTGGGCATTGCCTGCAAGAGGAAAAGGTGCATTGGTAGGCAAACTGTGGTGATGCCTGCCTGGAGACATCAGGGATCTTGCTGTGAGCAAGGGGCTGACCTTGTGAGGTCCCTTTCAGCCCTACTTTGCTATGATCCTATGTCAGCCTCTGTGAATGTGTACAGAGCCACATCTACAAAGATAGCAAGTCACAAGCAGAGGAGGGTAAGCTGAACCTCCTAACCGGCAGCTTCAGAGGATCTCAGTCATTGAAGAACCAGCTTATAGCTCCCCAGCCCATAGCAGCACGTGATAACGCTTAGCCTATAGATAACTCTTTCCATTGGTGGATCAAAAGATTTTTTTACAGAGGAGGTCACTATCCTCATCCCAATCCACAGATGGGGACATGGAGGCAGAGGGCAGTGAGATGACTGGCCCAAGGTCACCCCACAGGTCAGTGGTAGAGCTGGGGATACAACCTAGCTATCCTGAGTCCCAGGCTGGTGCTCTACCCACTAGACAGCACTGCCTCTTTCACAGCACCACTCTGCTTACTGGTGTCTCCCAGGGCTGGTCCCATGCACATGTCTTTGCTGCCACCTCTAAATGGCATAACCTTCCCAACCAACTTTGCCACCCCCTCCTCTCTGCCCTTTCTAAAACCCTCTAAAAACATTCCTCCTCCTCCCCCTCCTCCTCTTCCCCTATGCCCAGGAGAAACGTGTTCAAATAGCTCATCAGCGAACCCAGCTCCTGGATACTCCTGCTCGTAGTGACATGTATTCTTGGCACCTCCTTAGCCTTACACATGGGTGCTCCAAAACGATATCGTATCCCATGCATTATCAGTCTCAAAACCTAGGCTTTCTTTGCCTTACCTGGAACAGCCAGGAGTAGAAGGATGGCAACAAACCAAAGCATCCTCTTTTCTGCCACGGAGAAGAGCAAAGCTTGAGTGTGGGGTTACCAAAGAGGCAAAGAGCCTCTGTATCTGTGGATGTTTGCTTGAATCCTGGATACAGAGAGGGAGTAGGCATGAATTCATCACACTCCTGTTTCATGTGCACTGTTCACAGCTAAATGCCTCACATCAGGTCGTTCTGCCCTAGTGGTGTTACTCAAACAATATACGCTGATTCCATGTTTGCTGATCATTGGCTTTCTCATTTCCTTCTCATGGCAGTCGATGATCTCAGCTGTGAAACTTCACAATGCCTCAGCGGCCAGGCACGCGGAAGCAATTTTCTGCCATGGTTGCTGGAGAGTAGTAGATGTGAGTAGTAGCTGGAAGGTGGGGCTAGGGTTTAGAAAGACCTCAACAAATTGGAAGAAAACTCATGAAGTTCAATAAGGACAAGTGCAAAGTCCTGCACTTAGGATGGAGCAATCCCATGCACTGGTATGGGCTGGGGGTGACTGGCTGGGCAGCAGCTCTGCAGGAAAGGACCTGGGGGTGACAGTGGACAAGAAGCTGAATATGAGCCACCAGTGTGCCCTTGTTGCCAAGAAGGCTAATGGCATCCTGGGCTGCATTGGTAGGAGTGTTACCAGCAGACTGAGGGAAGTGATTCTTCCCCTCTATTCAGCAATGGTGAGGCCACATCTGGAGTTATGTTTAGGCCCTTCACTACAGAAAGGATGTGGACAAAAAGAGAGTCAAGCATAGGAAATGGTGAAAGGGCTGGAGGACATGACTTACGAGGAGAGGCCGAGGGAATTGGGCTTATTTAGTCGGGAGAAGAGAAGACCGAGGAGGGATTTGATAACAGTCTTCACCTCCCTGCAGGGGGTTGCAAAGAGGCTGGAGCTGGGCTGATCTCAATGGGGGCGGATGACCGGACAAGGAGCAATGGGCTCAAGTTGCAGCAAGGGAAGTTGAGGTTGGAGATTAGGAAAAACTTTCTCATGAGGAGGGTAGTAAAACACTGGAGCAGGTTACCCAAAGAAGATGTGGCAACAGTCTCTATCCTTGGAGGTTTATAAGCCCCGGGTAGAGAAAGCCTTGGTTAAGGTGATGTCATTGGGGACCATTTGGCTGGGATGATCTAGTAGGGGATGGCCCTGCTTTGAGCAGGGGGTTGGACTAGATGTGACCTCCTGAGGTCCCTTCAGCCCATATTTTCTATGCTGCTATGTCTACTTTCCTGTAACCACTCAGACATGTTGCCATTTCCTTGCTTAGCCGGGATACAGCCACCTTCCTCATAAACCCGCGTAAAGCAGGGCACCCCAGTGTCTATCGTGCCACAAGCACTAGCATCGTTCTGTGTGTACATCCATTAGTGGCGGAGGCAAGATGTGATAATGGTCTAGATTTTCCCAGAATGCATTGGTGCAAATACAGGCCACATGGTGGCTGCAGAAGCATAAACTGGGTTGCCACGTGGCAAAGACTTTTTTGGGAGCGCAACTCAGCTGCATTTGCTGTAATCGGATCAGATGAGAACGTATCAATTAACTCATTGGTGCCTGGGCATACTTTTATTAGTTACAAGGTTGAGCCAGTGTGGTGAGTGATGAATGCTGCTCCAGTAATCACAGTTTTGTCTGGCGATATGAGATACCTGGGCTCAGGGCCCTGGGATGGGAAAGACCCCCTGCAAGACTTCTGAAAAATCATTTAGCTTCCCCATGCTTCAGTTTTTCCTGTGTAAAATAGGAATTAAACCACTTTGCTACCTTCCGTGGAAGTGGATGGTAGAGAATGGGCCTAAGTAAGTACACAAGAGAAGAGGTTATATGAAACTCAGGGCCTGATTTTCATTTTCTCTTCACTCCATTCTTCCTGTGAAGAGGGATCTTATCTTTCCACCCACAAAAAGGCCCTTTTATGGGACCAGAATGTGGTCTGTGCTCTCAAGGGAGAAGAATTAAAGAGAAACATGCACACCAAAGTAGCAATGCAATCCTTTTATTATGAAGGAAATATAATTCACCAACAATTTGTTTTTAATTAAAAAATATCACGGATTTCTGCGGCCACTGTGCATCTGGCAATGGGGCGCCTCCAGGACAGCCTGCTTGCCTGTATCCCCTCTTATTCCTCATCACGGCAGCAGACCATGGTCTGACGGTAGCAAGTCCCAATCTGCTCCTCACCTGCCTCGCAGTCATCATATCGGCACGTGCCACCTTTCTGGAGGCAGTGGTTGACATACCGGGATGCACGCTGGCCATTGGCTGCACAAGGAGAGAAATAAGTGAGCAAATGCAGGATCACTGTGCTAGCACTGCCAGACCCAGGCAAGGGACTAGGGTCAGTGGGTGATGGGAAATGACATGAGCACATGGTTTAGAACAAATGGAGAGAAAAGAAGAGGTTACCAGCTCAGTGCATCGCCCATGGGAGCTCTTCCCATTGCCCTCACGTGGCTTTGGAGCTGGCCGCAAGGGAAATACTTAATACAAAAATCTGGGTTTCTGATTTTAAAAGGCAGATTATTTCAGATCCCAAATTAGCATCAGACTATACAGGGAGACTTATATTAGAGGTATGGTAACCATGGAGGTTAACGTCAGCAGAAGCAGCCATAGCTGAAGGTTTATTATGTGCCTAAACTTTTTTCTGGTCTGGGGCCCAAGGCCGGAATAAATTCAAGGACAAGCCCAGACTTCTGCTTGGACAAACCCATTTCTTCCCTTCCCTTCCCTTCGCTTTCCCTTCCTCCCTCTTCCCTCCACTCCTTCCCTCCCTTGTTCTCTGAAGGCTTTGGGAGGGAAATGTGAAGATGGGCAATATGAGCAACCTTGACTCAGAGGCAGACAGAGCACTAAATGAAGTCCTGGCCTCATTTGGCTTCAAGAGAAGCTTTGTCATTGACTCCACCGGGACAAGGATTGCCCCTTAGCATTTTCACTGTGAGTTTCTGTTGGCATCTCAAATACAAAGTGAAGCTCAGGATGATTGGCCTCCTGAGAAAGTTGACCTCCTTTCCCTGCCCTCTACAGATAGACACACACAAAACCTTAAAATATTTGGGAAAGAAGACAGCTGAGTTTGTCCTGGCTGTTAGAATCAAATCTTACCAGTAGTGACCAGGAAGATCCCAAAGAGAACAACCAGAAGAAGGTAGAAGAACTTCATCATTTCAAGTTCAACTGAGATCACAGAGTATGACTGGAGAGAGGAGACACAAAGACGAACCCATTACTTAGATACCATCATGGCAGGTGCAGTAGACAACATGGCTTGGAGGGTGTGTGTGAGGACAGACAGACACACAAAAGGAAGTCTATTAGGAGATCAACTATGGGTCTGGAAGCCATAAGCTGCTCAAGTACACCCGTTTGGCTATTAATATGATGCTCCAGATAACATTCAATGATGGCCATCATCTAATATCTTTATAGCATCTCTTTTTAGTAGGAACCTGAACACCTCCCCATCTCTACGCTACAGAACCACCATGGCTCTCATAGACCAAGCCTGAGCACTCACTAGGTCTGACTGCAATTTCTCCCCATCCACTTGCCCTCAGCCTGCCCTACTCTTTGTCACCAAGCTCCATCTTAAAAGCAGTTCGATATTTTTTGCCTTCCCTTGCTGGCCCCATCATAAAGGAAGGGTCTATGGTAATCTCCTGGGGTGAGATGGGCCTAGCGTATATATGACGCTATAAAATAGTGTTGAGAGAGGAACCTGATCAAAAGAATTTAAGTGAATCGAGCCTGAATTACCTGGTGCTTACAGCAAAATCTTCTTAAAGGCAGCTTTAAGCCAATAGTTAGCGACAGACTGTCTCCTAGTTGAAGATCGACTGTTACCTCTGAATCACTGGAGGGAAGAGATACAAAACAGACTGATCTGGAGCAACTCAATGCAGAAGGGCAAATTGACCTGGGATTTATATTTTCCTTCCAAAATGCATGGGGACCAGGGCAGACGACGCTGGTCCTGTGAGCTCCATTTACCTGCTGCTTCCTGCCCAGGACCGCTCAGAGGAGTGGCAGACTGCCAGCCTCGCATCTAGAATCTCATTGTGACAGAGAAGAATGCATTCCTTTCCGGATTGGCTGAAGTGAGTCACGTGACAAGCCCACCTGCCCATTGATCTGCATCACCAAATTCTGGAGCGCTACTGACCAATCAGATTGCATGTTGCAGTGGGCTGGGTACAACTGAATTCTGGGCTATTCCTCTGTGCCAGGAACTGTGTGGCTGCCAGTTTTGGTGCATATGCAGGTTTTAATTCGGTTGCGGGGCAGTGGGGATGCACAAGTGTCCAAGCAGCTATTGAGTCCGTGCAGGGGGCTGCACGCTCGCCGAGCAGATACTGGCATACTCTGTGTACTTGCATGGGTTCTCAAACTGTAGCCAAGAAGAAACCCATGACTAATGGGACACCAGAAGAGGATTGTGCCCATGTTTTAGCTCAATAGTCAGCCAGTTAGGGTGCTTCAGAAGTGAGAGACTCAGGCCACCCAAAGGAGGTTTGAAACCACATCTCTTTGACTTCCTAATACAGTGCTCTGACTACTTGGCTATAGGTCAGGCATTATGCAAGCTCTTTTCCTGCATCCCCTTTGAAGCTGGCCCCATGGGCAGCAAAAAGAGTGGGGCTATGTGGATAATGCAGGATATGTGGATGCAGGAAGCAAGCAAACTAGCGTTGCAAGGCTCAAAGAGATGGCTGCTGCTTGGGAAGGCGGCACCCTGGGTTCTAGCCTGAACCTTTAGCTCCCCTTGAGCAAAGCTTCCCTCCTGCTCTCCAGCCAGGTTGTCCAGTGAATATTAAATGCAAGGTGCAATGGCTCAGCTCGAAGCACTTTACAGCACAGACTAGTCCTCGTGGAACAGCAAAGGAGTTATCTTGGGTGGCAACAGTTTTCTTCACCTTGGGATCACCAGTTATAATGGAATGAAAGCACATAGTAAAAATACCCCAGGAAGCCTGCAGCTCCACCCACAAGGTTTTAAAACATGACAACTGAGGTTGGCTTCCTTCATTTTTGGACACACATTTGGACACAAGGGACCTGGGTTTTGGACGGTGAACATACAACACCTTCTGAATGGCAGGCCCCTAAGAAATGGAAGGTAGCAGGTAGTTCCTGTTGTCCGAGAGGGACCCTGCTGCTTGGCCATGTCATCACTTTGTCACCTGTAAAATACAATGGCATTTTTATCTTCAGACTCAGTGAACAGCGCTTTGCAGGGCATTAGGTGCCTGCATTGACAACTTGCACTGAATACGTGACAAGGAACAAGACCAAGGTTAAAGCCCACTAGGATTTATGAGCCTGTGTATAAGGTGACAGCGCCTGGAGTCATATGATTAATTCAGAGTCTCACCTGCCATTTAAAGAAAGAAGTTGTCTGCCATCTGGCTTAAACCTGGCTTGCAACCAATGTACATCAGAGCAGAGGCCTGGCAGGCTGTTGAACACAGTCCCCCATGTTACCGGACCTCTGCAAAGGGTCCAAAAGACTGTCTGGCCCCTCATACACTACAGCCTTATGAAACTTGAATCAACAGCGCTGGGACATATGAACAGTTCTCAGTGGGGTGTTAAGTCCAAAGCACATTGCTCTGGGTGGACCTGATGACCCCAGCCCAGCCAGAGATCTATGGGCAAATGGCAAAGCTAGATGTTGGGCCCCACACCCCTGTTGCCGGGGTATGCAGTGGCAGAAGAGTCCTTTATTACCATCCCTGTCTCTTTGGGCTGAGAGTGAACTCCAGGCTGCTGCGCTGCAATTTTTTGGGAGGGTAATGGAACCAGTTCAACATGTGTGGTCTTAATAAAAGAGGCCTCTGAGCACCTTAATCTTCCCCCAGAGAAGATGGAAGCTCATGAATGGAGTGGGCTTAACTCCATGTCCGATAAACAGCACCACAGCCTGTGATTATTTAATACGCTGCAATGGCTGCAGGGATAGAAAAGTAATCTTTCATCTCAACAAAGCCTGACAGCCCAGATATTTCAGCTGGCTTTCGCTGTTAGGTCTCATCCATGCTAGAAACCCTTGCTACATTGGAATAGCTGTGTGCCTAGTGAAGACAGTTTATACCAACACTCATTCACTTTGCCTAGTGTAGCCTATACCAGCTCCATGAGCAAAATAAGCTAGAGCAGCTAAAGGACTTTTTGCCGGTATCACTGCATCTATATTAGTGCTTTTTGCTGGCATCTATGTAAATGAGTCATTCTCCAAAGGGGCATTATTGAACTGGTCGTGTTGGAGTGATGTTTTAGCTGTGACAGTCCAGGAAATACATAAGAACTAAGCAAGGATGTTTTGGGGGTGATATGTTTTATTGGACCAACTGCATTGCACCTCTGGTATTATGAAACTGGTTAACATGTGTCGTTTAAAATGGGCTTAATGGAATGGAGCTTTTTTCCTTGATAGGAGAAATTCCCTGTCAAAGTCCTTAAATAAACCCCAAGCTTGGCATGGGATGACTAAGGCAGCGTGGGGGACTGTATCCTCTTCTACAGTTCGGCTCCAGCCTCATTTACCAAGTGGGATCTCTGATGTTCTTGAAATGGTTTCGGGGGGCTGAAACACACACATGGCTGCTAATGAAGAGGATGGCAAATATTGGTAGCATGGTACCTGCTCACAAGACTGGGTATTGTGTCCAAGCTCCATGGCCTTATGGGTCTACCTGTCTCTATACGGCTCAAAGTGCATTGGGCGACCCGATCTTTTGAGGTCAGCTTCCTATAGCTCCTGCATGAAGAAAAAACACCAGTTACCTTGTTGTCTGCCTTTACATTGAGCAGATTTAGGTTGGGCATTAGGAATAACTTCTTTACAGCAAGGGTTACCTGCCAGAATTTGGAACGGGCTCCCAAGGGAGGTGATGCTCTCCCCTACTTTGGGGGTCTTCAGAAGGAGACTGGACAAGCACCTGGTTGGTGTCATCTGACCGCAGCACTCTTTCCTGCCTAGGGCAGGGGGTTGGACTCAATGACCTGCTGAGGTCTCTTCCAACCCTACCATATATGAATCCCTCTTTAAAACTCATATTTGCCTCGAGGTCTTAAAAAAACCATCTGGGAATGGTTATGCTGCTGATGTATTAAGACCATCCCACCCGTGAGACAATACAGTCTTGTGGTTTCCTGTGTCTGGCTGTTGACACTTGTCTAATAGTTAGATTGTCAGCTCTCTGTAACACAGACCATCTTTATATTTGTATATCAGAGTCCTAAATCTATAGCTGAGGTACCTCGGCTGCACTGCCATATTAATGACTATGAATGTCACCATGTGGTTATAGTTTAGCTGGCCCTCTCACTGGTTTTCCTGGGGGGCTGAGCATGGCATGAGCAAAAGAAGAGTCTTTTCATCAGGACAGCATTGCATCCTGATGGCTAGAGGACAGCTTGATCTTTGCAAATTCGACTGTCATCCTTTATAAATCCTGAACTAATCAGTGGCACCGACAGATTAGGGATGTTGCTTCTCTTGCTGACTGGCTGGGCAAATGGTTCAGTCAGAAGCTGAGTCTTTGACTCCCTCAGCTGGTCGCTTTATGTCAGGACGAGCCATGGGTTCTTGCTGAATGACTCCAATATCTGACACACAACCCACATAGTGAGTTATGATGAGACCTAAGGAGCTTGTGCTGTGGATTCCTCTGGGTCAGGCACTGCAAAACAACAGTCCTTTTGCAGATCTAACCCTTGTTAGACCCAACCAAAGTCCTTTTGCAGATCTAACCCTTCACTTCCTTATGACTAGGTAAAGATGTGACAGCTGTTCCTGGGCAAGCTGTACCTGTGTTTGTCCAGACCAACACTATCCCAGGGCTGGTACATATACACATTGGCCTTCTAATCAAAGTTCAGCGAGTGATTGAATTCAGTGCTGCTTTTCTGCCATTGATTCAATGATGCAACCCCAGGATGACTGTACAGACATACTGTGCACCATCCTGGGATAAACTGTTACTACCTCTTCTCCAGGAAACCTTTTTTTGGATTTATCCAAGGGAAATGGACATGGATACCTGTATGACTGCACTTTGTCCCAGGATAAAATGGTTTATTCCAAGAAAAATATAATTTGCAGCCTACATGATTCAGTTTCCCCTTTATGAAAGGAGGATAATAGCAGTTTTTTATCTCAATGTGCCCTGGCGAGAATAACTGTTTAAAAAATGGTGCTCAGATATTTCATTAATGGGGCCTCTGTGAATATCTGTGACAGGCAGAATGAACAGTGGATTTAGGGTCCTTCTTAAAACGAATGGTTGGCGTGTCCAGTGTTGCAACAGGGTGTCTGTAGAGAAATAAAGGAGAGAAAAACGGAGGGCAGTCATTACTCAAGAGATTCTTGTAGAATAGAGTCCAGGTTCTTCTGATGAAGCATTTGCATCCAATGAGTCACATGTCGCTTTGTTTTTTTCAGTGAATATTTCGGGGTGGACTTCTATTTATCTTTGTGTGCCTCAGTGGCAGCTTTCTAGCCACTTTGGGTGTTTTGTGCCCTGACACTATGGAGGAGATGTGTAAGCCGGCACGTATAGGCTTAGCATGTACAGTAAGCTACGCGCACACGTAGGCATGTGCACACATAGCCGAGAGCAATTCCAATTTAGCTGGGGGAAGGAGGGACCCTCATGTTTGAACCTCGGTAGCAGACTGGTTAAGATACTCCTCCAAGAAGCTGGAGATCTGGGCTCTAGGCCTTCCTCACTCACAGGTCTTTGCGCCTTCCTTGCCCTGATGCCCTGCCATAGGATTCTGGCCACCCGACTGTAGGTTAGCTATTATGTAGGCCCTTCTCTAACTTTCCTTTTGAAGTTGAACCGCTGCCCTTCTTCTGGTGGGGCAGAGAAAAGCACAGTTCAGAGTTTCTGTCCCATCATGAACACAGGCCATGGAAAAAACCAAGGGCCTGCTCCCTTTCAGAAGAGCATCCAACTCACTGAGCCACATAGTCTTAGCCTTACATTGATCCTCTTGGCCCTGCCTTTCTTCCTCTTGACTGCACAGGGGGGCAGCTTCTAAAGGAAGCCAGCAAGATGATTAGGTAATGCCTGAAATTTGGTCTGGTGGTTAAACTGGTAGGTTGGGAAAGTGAAGCGATTCCGATTCAAACCATCCTTCAGATATGAGAGTGAAAACATGGGAGGATCTTCTTCCTCCTACATCTCCTACCAGTTAGTAATAGGTTTCTGGCCAGTTGTGCTTTTGGGATTTAGATGCAGGCACACATCCAGAAGGCCAGTGCATAGCCTACTGCACTTATGCATTTAAACTGTGGAGGTAATAGTGTCATAAAATGTACAGAATTAGCAAAAACATCATTTACGTGTGCATAAAGGGTAACAATTCCACATGAAGTCTTCTTTCCTGCTTAGGTTATCATTACCTCTTCTGATCAATGAATATGGGTAACTGTAACAGACAGCCAGGAACTCTCTGCTACTTAAAGGAAAAAGGGCCTAGGGATAGCCCCAGATGGAGGAGAGACTGCAAAGGCGAAAGCTGCAGGAGAGCTGGCCCAGCGAAGCACGAATTATGAGTGCTTACTGCAAAGCTGCTTGCTCTGCAATAGCACCACAAGACAATGCCTGCATTAGCCACAGGAAGCCTATTGCAGTGCTAGTCGATCTACAGTAAAACTGCAATCTGGAGCCCTGCATGGGAGACAAGGCATTGCTACAGGTGGGCTGTCATAGAGACAAAGTAGCGAGCCTAATTAGTAGGCACCTGAAGCCAACCCTGAGGAGTCATCTGACCGGAAAGGGGTCAGGACAAGGAGAACTATAAGAAAGGGCCAGAACCAGGATGGGCAGCCTGGCTCTGCAAGCTGCAGTAGAAGGATCTCCTGCCTAGGAGCGCTGCGAGGAAGTGCCTGGCGGGCTGCTGAGCTGCCTTGGAACTACCAGCAAGACACAGAGCCTGCAGGAGGATATAACACAGAGCTGCTGGGTATGTGGGTACCCAGGGAGGGCTGCCCTGGGCGTCTGCTTACCTACCCTGATGGGGAAAGGTTTGCCTTTTAAAGAGGTAGCCTACTGTTTTCTGTTCTGTTGGTTTATTTGCCCAAAAGGGAGGATTGACGTTAAGTGGTTGTTTGCCGCATCTTGCTGGAGCCAGGCAGAATATGACCCAGAGAGCCCAGGGCCCAGAGCAACGTGGAGGCAAGGCCCAAGGAGGGCCAGGAAAAGGTTGGGACCCAAAACTCAGGTCCGGTGTAGTTGGCTTAGGCTGCAGGAACCAGCCAAGAGAAAGAGGAGTGGAGGCCAGGAAGGCCGAGTGATGACAAATGTGTAACAGCCAAGGGGACCCCATGTTGGGTTGTGTCTCGGGGTACTTGGCACTAATTAGCCAACAAGCCAGAGTGATATCAGGCTTGAAAAACCCTGGGGCAGTCTCCCTTCCTTCTTTCAAAGGAACATAACATCGAGGCATGGCAGGAAAGCAAAGGGGAGAGTACCCAACAGGGCAGACTGAGCAAGGGCTGAGTGACCACCAGTGACCATCACGACCACCTCCGGGGATGAGCATCCTGTTACACTAAACATATCAAATAGATGTAAGAAGCAAGGATTCCTTAGGGGAATGTCTTCTATTGGCCCAACTGTCTGGTTGGTATAGAGTTAGACAAGCTTTCGAATGCAAGACATTCTTCAGCCACTGGAGAATGACAGAGCTCAACTCAAGCCAACAGCCAGGTTCTACGTTGGTTTAAATTAGCACAGCTCCATTTAAAATAATGCATCAGATCTTTAGCTGGCATCAACCAATAAAGCTATAACCAGGTGAAGATCGGGCTGTTTATGGTTCCCAATGGCTTCAATCACAAAACTCTATTTACCCTGAACTCTTACTTGCAAGTTGTTCAGCCTGAAAATTCCTATGTTGATCCTGAACAGAAAGGAGACCATTAATCACAGAGTTTCAACTTACTGGCTCTTCTAAAACTGCTGTTCAGAACCTGGGTCTTCACGGTTAGCTTTGGCAGGGGTCAAGACAATGCACCAATCAGACCATAAGGTTATGTGTTCGGATCACATTGAGTCAAGTTCTTTTCCTCCTTTTGTCCAACCCACCACCTTCTTGACTTCGTATTTGGCATACAAAGAGCTTTTCCTCCAAAGGGCACCTAGGACTCAGCAAAGGGTTGGCCTATTTCCACTCTCTGGGAACGTCACCCATCCACGGAGAAAATTGCTCTGGGCTTAGAGGTGGCTTCAGCGCTGAAAGAGGATGTTCTTTCTAACCCCAGTGGAGTTAAAACAAAATAATTGCTGTCATTTTTCTGCCTGGTATTTAGCTAAGGTTGTATCTGCTTCTTTCCGAGACCTCAGGAAGGATATTTTGTGACTGAAAGCTGATCTAACCGCTTTCCCAACTATAAAGCATGACCAATAAAGGATATTATCTAGGAAATCTTACAGGCAAGTTGTAAACGGCTTTAGTTTAACAAACACGCATGGAGATATATTGCAGAGAAGTGCCACGTTTTCTGTGCAGCTTTTGTATTTCACCCTGATTAGCTGGGTTTGGAGATAAAATGAGAACGAAGCACACTGTCTGTGTAAGGGGAATCGAAATGTTTTTCTTCAAGGAACTTACAAAAATATTATTGACTCCATCGCCAAGCTGGTAATTATCACCGTGGTGTGGACAAGAGAATGTAGCGACATCGAGGGCAGAATTCTACTAGACTTTGTGCACCCAACGTACGTGGCGGTTGTGGCATTTACACACGGTTTGTGAGGCTGTTATCGCTGCAGTGTGGACATGCTAGTATCCACAGTGCTACTGAGACTGTTCAATAGGTTTTGCACAGGCTCGGTGGATACCTGACTATGACATAGACACTCATGCTGGGCATGTGAGAGTCGCACAAGTCTACCTGGCAAAAAAAACTACGGCCAGTGAGCGTTAGAGACCAGAGCAACAGCCCTCCTTATTTTGGCCCGAGAATTGGAAGACACGGGCTCTTGGTTCTCATCAGCCAGGTGAGATTTGAACCTGTTTCTCTCAGGCTTTGTAGTACAGTGCTCTACTCATCATATCACAGAGAAGGGGGTAAAGGGAAGGGAAGGGGTAGAAACTCTCACTCTCTCACTTCCTTGTCAAGTTACCTAAACACTAAGTCAGTGAATCTCAACCAAGGGACTGTAGCACCCTGGGGTACCTTGAGATCCTTTCAAGGGTGTCATGGGGTGCCACACAATGGTAGCAGTATCCGGAGTGCAAACACGATTTCAAATAGAAAGCCGTACTTGTGATCTTTCTGAGTTCTCTGCAACAGCAGGACAGAGCAATCCCATGCACGGGGACAGGCTGCGGGGGTGACGGGCTGGGCAGCAGCTCTGCAGAAAAGGACCTGGGGGTGACAGTGGGAAAAAAGCTGAATATGGGCCACCAGTGTGCCCTTGTTGCCAAGAAGGCTAATGGCATACTGGGCTGCATTGGTAGGAGTGTTGTCAACAGATCAAGAGAAGGGATTCTTCCCCTCTATTCAGCACTGGCGAGGCCACATCTGGAGTCCTGTGTCCAGTTTTGGGGCCCCCACTACAGAAAGGATGTGGACAAACTGAAGACTGTCCAGTGGAGTCTGAAATTTGCTTATGTGTCTGGGATCATTTGACCCCCGCTGACTTCCTGCCCCTGGGCAGGGGGCTGGACCCAATGATCGTGCAAGATCCCTTCCAGCCCTAATGTCCATGAAATCTATGGAGGCAACTAAGATGGTTTAGGGGCTGGGGGACAGGATTTCTGAGAAGAGGTGGAGAGAACTGGGCTTTATTTAGTCTGGAGAAGAGAAGATTGAGAGGGGAATGAATAATAGCCTTCAGCTGCCTGAAGTGGGGTTTGAAAGAGGATGGAGTTAGGCCATGGGTGTGCAAAATATGGCCCATGGGATGGATCCAGTCTACAGAGTGATTTTTGCCTGGTCCATGGTGGGACCCTCAGCCACGGCACTTGGCACTGGGGCACCTCCATCCCATGCCAGCATGCAGGTCACCCTGGGATGCCTGTGCAGTGGCAGCAGCCCCCAACCCTGCCGGCTCAGCGTGGGACATAGCAGAGAGACACAGGGGCAGCAGCAGTGGTGGAAGCCGTGATGAGGATGCTGTGTCCAGGCTGGGGTCTGGTCCCCATGGAGACTGCGTATGGCCAGGTGGGGAGCGGTGTCCCGCTGCTGCCACTGCCCCCACCACTCTGGTTCATGCCACTATGTCCCATGCTGAAGCTGGAGGCCTGGGTGCTGCCACTGCCATGCAGGCATCCCATGGCCAGCTGTGGATTGGCATGAGACAGGAGTGTCCCAGCACCACCCGCCTCTCCTGGTCCCAGCCTGGTCCAGGCCACTGCAAGTACATGGTGGGGCATAGAGTTGCTGCTAGGTCCACCCCCCTCAGTCCTCTGCCTGGGGGCTGCATGGCCCAGGCCATCCTGAGCCCCCTATGTGGGGCTCACAGTCCTCCTCTCCCCCTTGTGGGTGCTGGAGCCCCCCCGGTGGCTTCCAGCTCTTCCCTGGCTCCGCACCCCAAGACCCTGGCCCTAGACGCAGCTCCAGGGAGCTGCATGGGCATGGGGTGCACATGAACAGGTAGCTGCATCTGGGATGGGGGCAGATCTGCCAGGGCCAGGTCTTGCCCATGAAACCTGTGCCCATCGCAAAGGTGTGCGGGCAGTGGATTGTGGCTCTGACCTGGTCCCAGCACCATGCTGTCACTGTCCTACAACCCTGTCCTGCGATCCTGGCCTCACCCACCCCTGAGCACTGCTGCCCAGGGCCCCATCCCACATGGGGAGTTTCAGTGACTTGTTGCAGGGGAAGACGGGTGCTGCCTCAGCTCGTAACAGCTCCCCAAAACAGCCTATGTCGCCCTTGCACCCAAATAATTGCCCACCCCTGAGCTAGACTGTTTTCAATGGGGGCAGATGACAGAAAAAGGAGCAACGATCTCAAACTTCAGCGAGGGAAGTTGAAATTAGATATCAGGAAGCACTTTCTCATGAGGAGGGTAATGAAGCACTGGAACAAGTTACCCAGAGAGGTGGTGGCGGCTCCAGCCGGGGAGGTTTTTAAAACCCAGGTAGACAAAGCCCTGCCTGGGATGATCTAGTTGGGGCTAGTCCTGCTTTGAGCAGGAGGTTGGACTAGCTGTGACCCCCTGAGCTCCCTTCCAGCCCTCATTGTCTATGAACAGTATAACTACTTTATTGTTTTGTCTGATCAAAAAAAGGATTGAAAACTAGGATCTGGCATTTTCTGATGGGTGTCTCAGGTCTATCCAAGGGCATCTTGAGTCTGAAAAGGTTGAGAGACACTGCATGAGGCTATTAGGCTAAAGCATGAAAGGATCCTCCTCCTTGCTGTTTTTTTAAGACTTCTGCTCAGGTACACCCGTACGTAGCCAGCTTGTGCCCTGCTGCATGTGCTCACTAGGCATCCACAATGCACGAGTAACAGAATCGCATAGTGTGCACACCTGACAAAAATGCTGGAAAACGGCCGTTTGGGGCTGTAAAATTAAACAGAATTGCACATAGTCAGTCCCTGGCACACGATGGATTAGACTCTTCTGGCCCCAGTCCTGAGCCTGCTGCTCTATCTTGACTCTTTCTTAATAAATAACATCTCTGTCCTGAGTTTGTACACACATTTCCAGCCTGCTTATTGTAAGCACAACCATCATGACTGACACTTAGACCCCAGCTGGAGTTGCAAGATATGTCAAGCCTGGGTCGTTTTCTTCCCCCTGTAACTCTTCGGGCTGTTTTCAGCATTTTCATAGGTGCTTATACAGAGACTAGCACAATGGGACCCTGATTAGTGACCCAAATCCTGAGGCTCCGCTGGTGCACAAACGAGCCATAAATCAGCTTTCAGTCCATGGAGCCATACCGAGGCAGACAGATTTCAGGGAACGGGGAATCGGGGACAGAAACACTAACTGAATGTGTATGTCACTCATGTCTATTTTGGAGACAACTGGAGATAACCATTTAAATAGCTTTGTTCCTTTGCCTGGGTTCAGACTGATGAAAAAATGACTTGCGCTTGAAAGCTTGTCTAACTTCATGCCAACCATGCAGTTGGTCCAATAAAAGATACAACCCTAAGAAATCCTTGCCTACTGTAACCATCCTTGTTCCTCTTATATTAAAATAGCATAGAAGAAATAGAGTTAAAAAAGTGAGATCATGGGTAGACAATTATGCCCTTGCTTAAATATAATAGCTGTACTGACAGGAAGCGCCTATTATGCCTTTTGTCTCAAAATCACGGCTGACGCTTTACTTTGAATTATTACTTGTATCCTCAGAAAGCATTTTTGAATCTCTTCATTCCTTGGTGTGGTTCAGCCTCAGGAAAAGGGCAGACTTTTTTCCTGTAGTTTTGTGGGTGCTGATTGGAGGGGGCTTCGTGACAGGAGTTCATCAAGTCAAAAATGCCTACTTGTACAATGGTGTAGGTTGTAGCCGTGTTGGTCTAAGGACATAGGCAGACAAGGTTCTTTGGGTGAATCTGATATATGTTACTTGACCAACTTAAATAGTTGGAAAAAAAATTAAGCAAGCTTTCAGATTCAAAAACCCTTCGTCAGGCTGAGGAGCAATGCTTTTTATAGTCAGAAATGCTGCAAGAGAAGAAATTCAAAGAGCAGCAGACCTCTGCAAAAAGGAATTGTGCCTTATTCATTCTGCCCATTTCAGTTAAGGGGTTAAACCACCTATTTTTTAAGAGGAAGATGAACCCTATGCATGCATCTCAGCGTGCACTTGTGTGTGTGCAGTGAAGGAGTGTCAGGTTTGTAATACACGGATGTTCCTTTGATTTTCTCCATTGAGGTGCCTGTGTTTATGGCGTGCGAATCAGATGGGGCTTCCCCCTGCCCTGACTCTCTCAGTCTCATAGGAAAGCATCTCCCAAATTGAGAGGCAGATCATTTCTGACAGCTCATAGGGAAATGCAGGTTCTGGCTGCATTCAGGTGCACTTGCAAAATGACAGGTTTCATTCCTGCCCTTAGGAGTTGCAAGGTAGGACTGTGCACAGAACTGACTGTGCTGTGCAAAGGTTCGTGTTGTGCAAACCAGGGAGTCACCCCCCGAGGCACTCTGACAGCTTCGGTGGTGAAATGCTATACTTCAACTAGAGTTTTCTTTCCAGCATTCTTGATGGTTTCATTCTCTTGGGACACTGGCTCTTGAATTATGATACTGAGCACAGCCCTAAAGAAAAAAAAAAGATTGCGGGTAGCTAATTAAGTCATACGCATAATTAAGCCACACCTAGGACAGAACAGTCCCAGGCACTGGTACGGGCTGGGGGTGACTGGCTGGGCAGCAGCTCTGCAGAAAAGGACCTGGGGGTGATAGTGGACAATAAGCTGAATATGAGCCACCAGTGTGCCCTTGTTGCCAAGAAGGCTAACGGCACGCTGGGCTGCATTGGTAGGAGTGTTTCCAGCAGGTAATGGGAATGAGTCTTACCCTCTATTCAGCACTGGGGTGTCCACATCTGGAGTCCTGTGTCCAGTTTTGGGCTTCCCCCTGCTGAAAGGATGTGGACAAATTAGAAAGAGTCCAGCATAAGGCAAAAAAAAAAAATGGTGAGGGGTCTGGGGGACATTACTTACAAGAAAAGACAGAGGGACCTCAGCTTATTTAGCCTGGAGAAGAGGAGACTGAGGGGGACTTAATAGCAGCCTTCACCTCCCTGCAGGGGGGCTGCAAAGAAGATAGAGCCAGACTGCTCTCAGTGGTGGCAGACGACAGAACAAGGAGCAATGGGCTCCAGCTGCAGCAAGGGAAGTTTAGACTAGATATTAGGAAGGATAGTCTCACTAGGAGAGTGGTGAAGCACTGCAACAGGCTTCTCAGAGAGGTGGTAGAAACTCCATGCTCGGAGGTTTTCATGACCCGGGTAGACAAAGCTTTGGCTGGGATGCTCTATTTGGGGCTGGTCCTGCTTGGAGCAGGGGGTTGGACTAGATGTGACCTCTGGATGTCCCTTCCAGCCCTCATTTTCTATGATTTCATGATACACAACGGTTGGTCAAAATTTATATACTTTTAAACTGTTTTAAATGTGGAAAACTGGGGTTCCAGTGAATCAAAATCATACACGAGATGTTCCAGTTTATGGTTCGGGCTGCCAGGCTCTGTAACGGGCTCCCAAGGGAGGTGGTGCTCTCCCCTACCCTGGGGGTCTTCAAAAGGAGGTTGGATAGATACCTGCCTGGGGTATTATGATACCAGCACCCGTTCCTGCCCAGGGCAGAGGGTCGGACTTGATGTTCAGGTCCCTTTTGACCCTAGAAACTATGAAACTACTATGTTTCTGAAAGCCTAAACACTTTTCAGCCCAAAAAACTAAAGTTTGGGAGTCTGGACTGGAAACTTTTAATTTTGGGGATGAAAATCTACATGTTCCAAGGAAATGTTCACTTTTCTGGAGACACATGTGATATTCTCACTGGTCATTCAGATGAAGGCCTGGACAAACTGTCCTGCTTGCCAACACGTCACGGTCCCAGAGCTCTATGAATACCGGCAAACAACATTTATCTCACTCTGCCTTGGTGTCTCAAGTCTGCAACGGCGCTGAGGTCCCAGCTGGCTTGCAGTGATGAGAAGCCTTTTCTTGCTCTTTGCTGTTGCTTTTTTCCTCTTTCAGGCTGCTCCAGGTAAGGCATAACACTTTGAGATTATTAAAGGCAAGGCAATTCAAATGCAAACACCTACGCTGCCAACCTGGGAGGTGGGAACTAGTTACTCTTAGGCTTCCCATCTGGCTTCACCTCTGTAGGGAGGGGAATAAATTCTACCTTGCTCATATTGCCTTTTGTGCATCTTAATGTGATGTCCACCCAATTCCAGGAGCATGAAAAGGAGACTAAAATTCAATCAGACTAATTGCACAAGCAAACCAAGAACACTTCCTTACTGTTAGGCATGCCATCAGGTGTCTAACTAGCAAATCTGTATCCACGGGCGGATCTAGGATTTTGAAAAGGGGTTGCAGGTGGTGTGGTGCATCATCTCATATAACACAGCACATGTCTTTATCCAGCTAATAAGAAACTACAAGCTGTACTAATATGCTAAGGGCCTAGGGCTGTAGTATTGAATGCAATGTTTAAGCAAGGTCAAATATGACTTCCTTTAATGAGTTAAAAACAGCCTGCAGGGTTGTGGAAGAGGACCTACATTACCAGGAGCAGCTAACAGACTGCAGAAGAAAGGCCATCTTGATTCATGGAACATCAAGACCATTCAAAAGGAGAGAGGGTCATTAACACCTGTGAAATAAAGAGTTTAGAAGGGATCAGGTAGATTTTAATGAGCCATGCATTCAATTGATGCTCTCCCTGCTGCCACTGCCAGGCGGTTGATTTTAAACTTTGGGTGGAGAAGGCATCAAAGGGGAGGCAACTGCACCAGTGCACCCCCAATGGATCCACCCCAGCCTGTGCCCATGTGCTGACATGGAATACACTTGCACTACCGTCAGTGCCGTGTTGCACATCCATCTCTGAGCTAGCTGACATGGGTCTAAGGGGCAGCAGTTTAGCTATGGCACTATGGAGGTTCACACAGGTTGAAAAAACCCACCTGAGCAGCAGCTCAGCTACCAGTGCCCACAAAAATTAGTTTAAAGCAAGCGTGGATATGCCTGCACCGCATTGCAGTCAAAGAAGTGACTTATAGTGTGGACGCAGTCATGGCCATTTGTTTCCTCGGGTCTCAGTTAGGTGCTGGGGGTTGTCCCACAGCCAGCAGCTCTGTTTGACCACTCCTGTTTTCTGTCATTGAGAAAAGTGCAAATGCATTTTGTGCCCATCCTTCCTCAGATACAGAAATGCTGGAGAGAAGACATACAGTAGGCAAAGCAAATTCACTGTGAGGTAATTGTCCCGGTCAAGCCAAGCGTGTCTGTGCTCAGCTTTCAGCAAACACCAACGAACAGTCACCTAAAGGAATAGCTCACATTTTGCTGGAGTGCGCGTGTATGAACAAATGGTCTGACCTTATTTTTGTCCCGTCTGCAGGGCCTGCTGAAGAGGAAGCGATCCCCTCCTGTAGGTTTTCCGGCGGTTACTGCATATGGGGGAGCGCTGTCGTTCTGGGCGTTTTCTTGTTGCACCGTGTCCTTTCAGGAAGAGATGCTGCAAAAGCTAGAGCTTGCATTGAGCTGTGCTGGGGGGATCCTGGGACCGTCCAGGAAAAATGCTTCCCCCCTTTCATATCAATAAAGGCAAACGGTTCCACCAGGAGCACTTACGACGCTTCCTTGGAAAGGGAGAAGCAGGAGGAGTGTGTGTTAGGAGAAAAGGTTATTTGACTCTTCTCAACGGCGACATGTCAAATGCTGAGCGAGTGAAGGACATAATTAGTAGGTCCAACGATCCATCTAGCCAGTTTGCAGTCTGTGCCAGTGGCAGGAGTGGATGCTACACAGGGAGGGCACTGGACTGGATAACTCTAGAGCAGTGGCTTTCAACCCGTGACTTGCATGCAGCCCAATCAGGACAGAGTTGTGGCCCACGTGACATCTTGTTAAAACCCTTTTTAGATGGATGCACAGGAAGTAAGCGGTGTGGGTGCAACCCACGTAGCACACTGGGAGCTGCAAGTGTGGCAAATAGGTTGAGAACCACTACGCTAGGGTGACCTATCCCTTGTTTAATACCCTCCCTGGCCCCCACCATTTATCATGTTACAGATGCCAGAGGAAGCATCTCAACAGTTGGTTGTGTGGGAAGAGGATGGGGAGTTTAGGCCAATCGCAGACTCCACCATCCACGCCACTAGGATGTAAATAACTGATCTCAGCCCTGCTAGTGGAGACTGAAATTCGTTCCTGCTGATGCCACTGTTCAGGATACCAACAACCACGTTTAAAAAACTGTGCACGTGGTGGGGCAGGGGAGAAGAAGGGAGAGAAGGGGGTGAGATTTGTATAGGGCAGCCTCCGCATGGACCCAACGGCAGGCCCCGGCTTCGGGTCTTCCCCTTTGTATTTGAGAACAGCGAGTTGGAGTCAGCGACGTGGTACGGTGGAAAGAGATGCATTTTCTTTCACGTCAACACCGGGCTCAAGGAAAGTTGGGGAGCGAAAGTGTCAGGGAAGACTAGTGGATTGGCTACCTCCCTCTTGTGATGGCTGTTTTCATAATTTACAGATGCCCACTTGAGCCCCCGGGTTTGGGAACCGGGTTTCAGGTAACACGGAGTTCAACGAGCAATGAAATGTCATCTCCACAACAAGGCAGCAGCACATTACGTCCCACAGTGTTACACAGCACAGGGCTGCAGATCAATACAGCAAGCCCCATCTCCAAGTGTATAATGCTGTCCAAAGAGTCCTCGCTGCAATGAGAGAAAACACCGGGACTGGGTTGACTGTAATCTCTTGTACACTGTGCAAATAAGGGAAATGGTTGACTTTAAGTTTAGGGAGTGGCCTGGAGTGACAGCAATGTGGGCAGTTAATAATAATATACTTTAATAGCTCTCCAGTGCTGCAAATTCCAAGCATTCAAAAAAATACTTAAAACTCTCAGATTTTTTGCTTAGTTTTGTTCTCTGGGGTGTTAAGCTCTTAGAGGGGTCTTATTTTCAGGGAGCTTCTCTTAGCAAAAATACAGGTGATATTTCAAAATGAGAGCTAGCAGAGTCTCATATAAATCACCTGACTCCGGGAGCAGGGGTTTTCAGAAGAATGCCAAGTGCTGCGATCTCATCATGAGATCATGAGTTGCAATCACAAACTGCACAGAAATATTTTTCTTTGATGTTTTCCAGCCAGTTCCAGCATATAAATGTCCAGAAAGAAACAGGGATGTCTTTACAGGTATTTTTCTCATTACAGTAAAAACAGTTCCCATTGCTGTCCATCCCTGTCACTCCCTAAACCTAAAGTAAACCAGTTCCCTTCTCTTGCACACTGTGCAAATGTTGTGATCAGCCCATTGTACAAGTGCATATGCAAGTGTTATTGGGCCATTACAAGCCACCCACTCCTGGTTCTCGCGCTCAGACGTATACCTACACACACATTGAATCCACCACCTCAGTGCCTGATCTGGAACATCAGCGATGAAAACCGTTGAATGCGGAAGATCGCAGAATCAGACCTGTGTAGTCTCTGTTGTTCCCGACACTTCCAGGAAGACAAATTTCACGTCAGTGGGAATTGCTTACATCGGATCCTGAAGCCTCTGACACCCATTGCAAAATACCCCTTGAATGGTAAGGCCAGCAGTGAGCCCCAGCGGGGAGCAGCAACCCGGACAGTCTACTGAGCCGGACCGATCGATCGTCATTGATCCATCCCACAGCGCAGGCTGTGCACTCCTTAACACCTTGCCATTCTGCTCTACCCGCCTTGGCTCTATGCAACTTTTTCTTGCACAAGACATATTTGTCACTGCAACCTTAACTCGCTCCTCATTTTCCATTGGAAATCAGTTGATGACTGTAGCAGGTTCAGAGATTTTGGCTTCGTTCATGTCTTTAAACTCAGTTCATAACGGGGTGGCCCGCAGTCCTGGTGTTTCCCCCAGATCCCAAGAAGGTGCTGCCACCTCCTAACACAGGGCAATCTCTCTCCTTGTTTGTGAGTCCCCTCCCTCTGTCCAGGGGCTGCTGCCTCCAGCCTTGCAGCTCTAGGCTTTGGGAGATCCCTGGCCTGGTGTTGCAGCTGCCAGCCAAGCATCTTCCCCATCCCAGTCTTTTTTCTCTCTCTGGGAGTCTCCGCTTCAGGCTGCCTGGCTCTAGCTGACTTCCTCGGCAGCCTTTTAGCTTCCAGTGCTGCAGATAATTACCCAAGGCAGGTGGCTCAGTCTGTGGACAGGGCTATAATCAGCTACACTGCCTGCAGCTGCGCTGTAGTCTCTGCTAGCCTGCCAGGGCTACAGCCTGAGCTGTGCAGCCTGGGGCAAGCCTCTGCCAACCAGTCTGCTACGATGACCTTGTAACCCAGAGCAATCTCTCATGGTCGAAGGCAAACTTTCTCATCTTCACTTCCATCTGCCTGGGACCCTCCCTGGCAAGAAGATGCATTACAGGTTAGCACCTCATTGAGACTAAGTCTAAGGACAGAAGGAGTAACAGACATCTCCTTTGCTGGGCTGTTACACTTTCAGTGACTTCAGTGGCCTGGCCCCAGTGAGATGTAAAGCATGGTCCTGCCCATCAGGTATACAACAGTACTGAGTGCTGCAAGCAAGGCTGCTTGGAGTTAAAGCCTAGAGAGGAACATTGATGAGCAGCGGATGTCATGGAGGGGCTTCGCTCAATTGTTCACCCTGCTTGTGACTGTCCAGTGCCTTGCAAGGCATAGAAAATATCAAGAAGAACACGTGCAGTAGGCTGCATGCTGGCTCGGGCAGGTACGCAGCTCTATATACAGATGCAATGGGATCGCATAAATCACATCCATAGTATACATGGAACAGAATTGCCTGCTCTGCGTGTGCACCAAAAGCAGTTGTTAATATAGCTGGAAAATTGTCCAAAATCCTGCATTTTGGATGGAAGAATCTAGTGAAAAAAAAAAAAAGCTAGGGAGCAAGCAGAGAAACTGCAGAAAAGGACCTGAAGTTTCAAGTGGACTGTGACCTGAATATAAAATCATAGAAAATGAGGGTCGGAAGGGACTCCAGGAGGTCACATCTAGTCCAACCCCCTGCTCAAAGCAGGACCAACCCCAACTACATCATCCCAGCCAAGGCTTTGTCTAGCTGGGTCTTAACTGCCAAGGATGAAGATGCCACCATCTCTCTGGGTAGCCTGATCCCATGCTTTACTACCCTCATAGATAGAAGGGTTTTTTTTCCTAATCTATCACTTAAACTTCCCTTGCTGCAACTTGAGAACATTTTTCCTAGTCCTGCCATCTACCCCCACTGAGAACAGCCAGCTCCATCCTCCTTGGATCCACCCTTCAGGGAGCTGGGGGCTGCTATTAAATCCCCCCTCAGTCTTCTCTTCTGCAGACTAAATAAGTCCAGTTCCCCCAGCCTCTCCTCACAAATCGTGTGCCCCAGCCCCCAAACCATTTTCAGTGCTTTCTGCTGGACTTGCTTCAATTTGTCCACATCCTTTCTGGATGGGGGCAAACTGGGTAGTACTCAAGATGTGGCCTCACCAGTGCCGAACAGAGGGGAAGAATCACTTCTCTTGATCTGTTGACAACACTCCTACCAATGCAGCCCATAATGCCGTTAGCCTTCTTGGCAACAAGGGCACAGCACTGGCTCATATTCAGCTTATTGTCCACTGTTATCCCCAGGTCCTTTTCTGCAGAGCTGCTGCCCAGCCAGTCAGTCCCCAGTGCCCAGCCAGTCTGTACCCGTGACTAGGATTGTCTGTCTTAAGTGCAAGATTTTGCACTTGTCCTTATTGAACTTCATTTGAACTTCATGAGATTTTTTTGGTCCAATCCTCCAGTTTGTTGAGGTCTCTCTGAATCTCAGTCCCACCCCGCAGAGTATCTACTAGTCTTCCCAACTTGGTGTCATCTACAGACTTGGTGAAGGTGCACCGTGTGCCATCTTCCAGGTCGGTGATGACAAAAACTGACCCCAGGACTGACCCCTGGGGCACTCCACTTGATACTGGCTGCCAACTAGACATCAAGACATTGATTATTACCTTCTAAGCCCAACAAACCAGACAGTTTATTTCCAACCCAACCAATTTTCTATGAGTCAAGACAGTGCTATTGTTGCAAGAAAAATGCCAATAGTGTACTTACATGCTAGTAGGAGTGTAAGCCAAAGGAAGTGGGTTGGTTTTTCTTTCATAGGTTCATAGAATCTACTCTCCGCTAGTTTGCATCCTAGTAAATGTCTGTGCATAACGGTTAAGAGATGCCTCGGCACAGCTTGTGTTGAGCACATTATGAGCACGGGAGCAGGGAGTTTCCCCCTGTGGAGAGGGAAAAGTTTCGGTGCACGGTCAGAGCCTGCCAAAACCTTGCAGCTGCACCATCGAGTGCATGCTTGTGATTGGCTTACGTTAAATTATGCATACGTGTCGGTCGGCAATTGGCTAGCGGACTGAATAAGAGGCTTGGGTGATGCCCACCCAAACCAAAGGAGAGCTGGGACACACATGAGGAAAGATCCACGTGCGTTTCCAAGCCATGAAGGAGGCCTGATCAACTGACAACAACTCCCTGCCGGATTCATCCGACGCCCCATACCCTGCGTGAGTGTGAGGTTGTGTGTGCCTGAGTTCCTGTTTAAGTTTGTAACTTCAAGGAATGTGCCTACAGCCTAAGGACTGTAAGTAAAGTCTTTTCTGCTTCCAACAACCTGTGTGTCTGGTGCTCTAATTCCACACTCCATCAGCGGCCCCATTCTGCCAGCGTTTCTTGGCCCCCGCAGTAAATAGCGCACCTCCAATTCCTTGTTGTCCTCCCTTGATAAACTTGTAGGCAGCTACAAGGTCTCTCGTTAGACGTCTCTTATGAAGGCTAAAGAGATCCAGATGCCTCAACTTCCCCTCGTAGGGTCATTCACAGAGGCCACTAATCATGTGAGTGGCCCTCCTCTGGACCCTCTTCAGATTCTCTGTCTCCCTCCTGAAGTGCAGCGCCCAGAACTGGACGCTGCACTCCAGCTGTGGCTGGACCAATGTCGCACAGAGGGGGCCAACTGCAGCCCCCTCAATCTGTTGGTCATGCATTTGCTAATGCACGACAAGGTGTGATTGGCTTTGTTGATGGACTCATTGCACTGCTGGCTCATGTTCATCTTGGAGTCACTGAACTGCTGAGGAGGTCATCCCCCAACCTATAGGTCATCCCCCAACCTATAGGTATGCTGGGGGTTCCTCCTTCCTAGGTGGAGTACCTTGCATTTATCTTTGTTGAATTGCATCCTATTTTATTCTGCCCAGTGATCCAACCGGTCCAGATTGGTCTGTATTTGCTCCCTGCCCTCCAGTGCGTTAACTTTGCCCCATAACTTGGTATCATTTGCAAACTTGGAGAGGGTGCTCTTCACACCCTAGTCCAAATCGCTGATGAAGATATTAAATAACACCAGTCCAAGGACTGAACCCTGCAGGACCCCACTGCCCACCTCCTTCCAGGCCAACAACAACCCATCCACCACCACTCTCTGGGTGCGATCCCGAAGCCAGTTGGCCACCCACCTGACTGTGCAGGCGTCCACTCCACAGCCCATTAGCTTCCCTATGAGAATAGGATGCAAAACTGTGTCAAAGGCCTTCTTAAAATCCAGGTAGATGACATCAGCCTCAGCTCCTGTGTCCTGGTCATAAAAGGCTATAAGGTTTGTCAGGCAGGATCTATCTGTGATGAACCTGTGCTGGTTTCCTTTCTGCATCATTTCCCCTTCTGGGCCTTCACAAATGCGTTCCTTAATGATTTTTTTCAGTATTTTCCCAGGCATAAAGGTAAGACTGACTGGCCTAAAATTACCCAGCTCATCCCTTCTCAAAAATGGGCACCACATTGGCCCTTTTCCAATCCTCAGGGACCTGGCTGGAGCACCATGTGTACTCAGACAGCTGTGCTAGTGGCTCAGCTATGACCCTGGCCAATTCTTTCAGCACCTGTAGATGGAAGCCATCTGGGCTGGCCGACTTATACCTGTCCAGCCCTTCCACGTGCTTCTTAACTAAGTCAGCGCTAGCTGGTGGTCTGGTGCCTTTCGGACATCTGTCTGTCCTCAAGGTGGGGGAATTGTCTTGGCCTATACTTAGGAATACTGAAGCAAAGAACTCATTGAAGAGCTCTGTCTTTTTCCCGGGGTCAGCCACCAACTGTCCTGATTTGTCCTGCTGGGGCCTTATGTTCCTCTGTACCTTCCTTTTGCTTGCTATGTATCTGTAGAAGGACTTTTTATTGTCCTTAATTATTGTAGCCAGCCTAAGCTCCAGTCTTGCCTTGGCCTGCCTGATTCCCTGCAATAGCACGCCAGGGAGGTCTATTCCTCCTTGGTGGGTGCCTCCCACTTTCACTGCCTATACATCTCTTTCTTTGCTCCCAGTCTTCTCTGGAGTTCCCTGTTCTGCCAAGAGGACTTTTTTATCCCCTTATACCCTTTCCTGCATAAGGGGATAGGCTCCTTTTGTGCCCTAAAGATCATGCCCTTGTGAAACCCCCAACCCTCCTGGACCCCCATTTGCTCGATGCTCTTGAGTTCAGGCACTTTGCTAAGTAGCCTTCTAAGTTTACTAAAGTTGGCCCTTCTGAAGTCTAACACTTTAGCCTCACTGGATACTTTTGCCACCCTTTGCTGGATAGTGAACTCTACCAAGTGATGGTCACCATCTCCCAGGTTGCTGTGTACTCACAGGTTCCCCACGAGATCATCCCCTGTTGCTAGGACCAGGTCTAGCAAGGCACTACCCCTGGTGGGACTGGACACTACCTGGGTTAGGCAGAGGTCCTGCATGCAGTTTAACAACCTATGTGAGTGGTTTGATTTGGCCATCTGCTCCTCCCAGCAGATGTCCAGGTAATTTTTATTTCCCATGACTACCACCTCCCTCACCTGAATGGCTTCTGAGAGCTGCCTGGAGAATATCTCGTCTAACTCATCATCCTGATGAGGAGGTCGATAGTCGATCCCCACTACCAAGTCTTTTTCCCCTGGCCCAACCTGGATCCTGACCCACAATTCCTTAGTATTCCCCTCCTCTACCCCTGCCTTGATAATGGAAGATGCGTACTGCTCCCTAACACAGAGAGCTACACCCCCGCCTTTTTCCCCACTCTGTCTCACCTATACAACCTTCACCCCTCAATGCCCACCACCCAGCTGTGGGTACAATCCCTCCATGTTTCCGTTAAACTGACTAGGGCATACTGTGTGCTAGGAAATAAAAGTGTGAGCTCCTCCTGCTTATTCCTCATACTCCTGGTGTTTGTATAAAGACATTTTAGCCTCCCAACGGGTGCTCTTGGTGCCCCTTTGCCTTGATGGTTAGTGTGCCCCTTAGTGCTTACCTGGTTTGGTCCTGTGCTTTGTTTGTGGCTCACAAGCCTGGCTTCTCATCGACCACCAGTTCCCCATCCCCCATCAAACCTAGTTTAAAGCTCTTCAGAGGAGATCAGCCAACCTGAGGGAGAACGGATACTTACCTCTAGGAGAGAGATGAAGATCATCCCTTCCCAGGAAGCCTTGTCCCTCGAATTGCTGGTTGTGGTTGTAGAATCCAAATCCCTCCTGAAGACACCATTTCTGGAGTCGCTGGTTGACTACCCTGATGCAGGCATCCTGGCACCTCCAGCTGCTGCCAGCTGGAAGGATGGAGGAGAATACCACCTGTGCCCCAGACTTTGTAAGCCCAACTCCCAGCTCCTCGAAGTCCTTCATGATGCTGTCTGGACTACTCCCAGCTGCATCATTTGTGCCCACATGGACAAGGACCATGGGGTAGTTGTTGGAGGGCTTGAGGAGATCAGGAATATTTTTGATGATGTTGCTGACCTTAGCTCCAGGCATTCAGGAGACCTCTCTTGCCATAGGATCTGATCAGCAGATTGACACCTCCGTGCCTCTCAGGATTGAATTGCCCACCACAATAACCTGGTGTTTTTTCTTTTGACTGGGCAATGGTCCCCCAATCTGCCCAGTGGGAGTTGCAGGGGCCACCTCCTCTGCTGCCTCCTCCACCAAGGCTGCCAGGGCCCTGTATGTGTTCCCCAGATGCAATGGGGAAAAAGATGACAGCTCCTGCTGCCTGGGTCCATAGGTGACAGTCTTCCACTCCTCTGCTGCAGATTCCTCTCATGGGGTTTCACCAATCTACTCTACTCTCACTGGATCTTCCAGTTTACTCAGCACTAGTTAAGCCTCGTCTGAAGGCTGTGTCTTGTTCTGGGTTCTGGGCACTGTAATGGACAGCCCAGCAGAGAGCAACAAACATGATTAGAGGTCTGGAAAACATGGGATGTGAGGAAAAGTTAGAAAAACTGGGATTATTTAGTCTGCCTTTGAAAACAAAGAGTTGCTATACAGAGGATGGAAAGCATTGCTTCTCTGCATCTCCAGAGGACAGGATGAGAAATAATGAATGCAAAAGGCAGTAGAAAAGATTTAGAAAGCACTTATTAACTTTGGGAGTCTGTAAGAACGGGGCCAGATTATGGGGTCTCCTTCCCCGATGGCTTTGCTTGGGATGGGTGACAGACATAAACCTGGCCGGAGCAGGAGGTTGAATCAGATGACTTTTCAAGACCCCCTCCCAGCCCTACTTTTGTAATATTTTGTGATTCAGCATTGCCATTTTAAGCTCCCATGCACCCACAGGGAGCATTTGGAGCAGACACGAGCTTATGCTCCTTTGCAGTGTACACACAAGTCAGCCCAACTCCTAAAGACAAGAGGGGCCCAGTTTTCCAGAGCACACCTAGCACATGCAGTGCGCAGTAGACAGGCATGAGGCTCAGTCACAAGAGCCAGCTCCCCTCAGGGAAGCAGAAAATTGGGGTGTTAGGTTGGATGCAGATCCAGAGAATTGGGGAAGCAGAAACAACACTCAGCAGCATAAGGAGGAAGAGGGATGTAGTGATAGCATTGCAGTCTAGGCCAGGGGCCCATCTCTGTCCAGCAAAATGCTGTGAATCGGGAGGCTCTAAACTGTGGTTTGCAGGCAGCACATTCTCCATGGCAGTCTCTGATGTTGCCCATGGCTATTAGGAAGTAATATTTACTTTGTTGATCTGCCCGTGGTCCAGCAAAGCTTAGGGAGCAGTGCTTTAAAACGGCCAGTGTTTGCTAAAGCATCTGTGCCATAGTATCCTTCAGTAAAGTTGTGCCCTCCAGTTGTTCTATCTCCTTTGGCTTCTCTCTGAAGTTACCACCTGTTGCACCAGGAGACCTGAAGAAGCACATCACGCTCCTCATGCATGGTCTGCTTGACTGAACAGAGAAGCAATACTATCCCCTGCTTTCACCTGTGATACCTCGGGTGATTGTTCAGGGCAAATGATGCGTGTAGCTATTTGCAGGAGGCCCCAACCTATGGCTAATAGGCAACACGTGTGCCTATTGCCACAAGTCTCTGATGTCACACATGGCCATTAGGAAGTTAAATTTTCTGCCAATGTGCTCGTGAGCCTGCAAAAGTTGGTGAGCGTTGCGGCCTTCTATTGTTTTATCCTCTTTGGCTTCTTTCTGAAGTAACCACGTGTTCCATGAAAAGGATGCCTGAAGCACACAGCAAGCCTAGCAAAAAGTCCCTTGACCGAATAGACAGAATTATTACCCCCTGCTCTCACCCGTGATACCCCAGGAGATTGTTCAAGGGAAATGATGCGTGTATTTGTTTGCAGAAATTTCTAGCTACAGATGGCATCTGGTGCCCCAAGCATCCCAGAAGCCATCACTGTCCAGACCTGAAAGGTCTATAAATAAGTGACTGCCACCACTGAGTACAGAACGACAGTCTCACCTTGGCTTGGTGCTTCATTTCTGCAGTGATGGAGACATCCCAGTCTACCTTCTGCCATGAAAGCAATCATCACTTACTGGAATTCATCATCCAGCACACGGCAACAAGGGTCTGCAGCGGGGTGATAGCCCTAGACTTCAAGAGGGCCAACTTCAACGACTTGAGGAGATTGGTGGGAGAGGCACTGGGCAATCTGGTGGTTGCGCCAGAGAAGGCAGACCTCTTTAACAAATTCTTCACCTCTCTTTTCTTGTGCAGGGCCTGGAACTCCCCCACCGTGATAAAAGATGGACTCGAGGGGAACACCTCCAGACATCAAGTTGAGAAGGACCGGGATAGAGTGCTTCTGGAGGGGCTGGATGTGTTCAAACCAGCAAGTCCAGATGCTCTCCACCCCAGGGTGTTGAGGGAGCTAGCAGAGATTATTGCTGGGCCATTGGCATGGCTATACAAGTGCTTGTGGTACTCGGGCCAAGTGCCAGATGATTGCAAGATAGCTAATGTGGTCCCCATCTTTAAAAAAGGGAGGAGGGAGGACCCGGGCAACCATAGACCCATCAGTCTTATCTCAATCCTAGGGAAACTATTTGAGAAGATAATCAAGGAGCGTATCTGTGATGGGCCAGCATTGGGGATGATGCTTAGGGGCAACCAGCATGGTTTCGTTAGGGGCAGATCATGTCAGACCAACCTGATTGCCTTTTACGATCAGGTCATGTAGCAGCCTCTAAAAAATGGACCCACCTGTATAGAAGGGGAAGAGCTGCCATGGCCAAATCGTCTATAGTACCCAGCAAACCCCAAGAATCGCTTAAGTTCCTGAAAGTTCTTTGGCCTTGGCCACGTCGCCACAGCATTGATCTTATCGGGGTCTGTGCTGACTCCCTCCTGGGACACTGTATGTCCAACGTATTTGACTGACATCTGGCAAAACTGGCACTTGTCCAGGGCAAGCTTAAGCCCAGCAGCTTGCAATTGATCCAGGACTTTCAACAGTTGCTCTTCATGCTCCTCTAGCGTCTCTACTATGAGGTCATCCAGGTATAGCAGCACTTGAGTCATGTTCATATCTCCCACTACCTTTTCCATTAACTGCTGAAATGTAGCCAGGGCACCGGAGATCTCCTGGGGCATCCGTTCGAATTGGTAGAACCCCAGTGGGCAGATGAAAGCCGTTTTTTCTTTATCCTCTTGTGCCAGTGGAATTAGGTAATAACC
The DNA here is from genome assembly GCA_030014935.1 of Caiman crocodilus. NCBI lineage: Eukaryota > Metazoa > Chordata > Crocodylia > Alligatoridae > Caiman > Caiman crocodilus. The sequence continues at coordinate 5,840,791 of JAGPOW010003642.1, read as the reverse complement.
ACTCTGCAGATCAAGCACTGAGAACCACTGACTTCCCAACAAACAATCAAGGGCATCTTGCACACGGGGAATGGTGTATTGGTCCACCGTAGGGCGGCTGTTGAGGGTTTAGTAATCGATGCACATCCGAATTTTGCCAGACTTTTTCCGCACTACCACAATTGGGGAGGCATATGGGCTACGTGTCTTGGATATGATACCATGGTCCAGAAGTTCTTGGAGGTGCCGCCGCACATCCTCCATCTCTGAAAGGGCGATTCGTTGGGAATGCTCCCAAAACAGTCGGGCGTCGTGAAGCCGGATAGAATGCTCCACTCCTTTAGCCAGCCCAACGTCCCACTCATGCACAGAGAATACATTCCCTCGAGCACTTAGCTTTTTTTGCAGTCAGGTCTTCCAGGTGGCTGGCACTGGAGAGCTCCCAAAATTGAACTTGGCAGGGTCCACAATCTGGGTTTGTGAAGACGGTGTAGGCAACACAGCTACCTCTGCTTCAACCAGTTCAGCTATACATTGTCCCGGCTTCACAGTGATGTCTTTCCCTGTGGGGTTCACT
>JAGPOW010003642.1:5796388-5809975 GCA_030014935.1 Caiman crocodilus | reverse complement strand
ACACCTGCATCCAGTGATTTTGTGACCTGATCGTAGAAGGCAATCAGGTTGGTCTGACAGGACCTGCCCCTAATGAACCCATGCTGGTTGCCCCTGAGCATAGTCCTCCCTGCCAGTCCTTCCCAGATATACTGCTAGATAATTTTCTCAAAGAACTTCCCCAGGATTGAAGTAAGACTAAGGGCCTATAGTTTCCTGGGTCCTTCCTCCTCCCTTCTTTGAAAATAGGGACCACATTGGCCCTCTTCCAGTCATCTGGCACCTGGGCAAAGCACCATAAGTGCTCGTAAAGCCATGCCAGGGGCCCCTCAATAACCCCTGCCAATTCCCTCAGCACCCTGTGGTTGAGAGCATCTGGACCTGCTGACCTGAACATGTCCAGCCCCTCCAGAAGTTCATTAACTTGGTCCTTCCTGACCCTAGGCCTGTCACAGTCTCTCCTGAGTCCATCCTGAATCTCAGTGGGGGAGTCCTGGTCCCTGCACAAAAAAAATAGAGGCAAATAAATTGTTAAAAAGGTCTGCCTTTTCCTCTGGTGTAACTACCAGATTGCCAAGCATATCCCGTAGGGGCCCCACATTACCTGGTGCTTTCTTCATACTCCCTATGTATTTTAAAAAGAACTTTTTGTTGTCCTTGATGCTAGTCCTAGTTCCGGATCTACCATAGCTTTCCTAACAGCCCCACTACAAGCCCGAGCAATGGAAGTATTCTCCTCTTTGGTGATAACCCCTCCCTTCCTCTGGATGTACACCTCTTTTTTGGCTTTCAGGCATTCCTGAATACTTTTGGTGAGCCATGAAGGCTTTTGAGCACTTTTGCCCCCTTTGATTCTCATTGGGACTGTTACCTCTTGGGCTCAGAGGTACATCTCCTTAAGGAATGGCCACTCATCTTAGACGCTCACTTCCCCAACTCTCCAGGACCCCAGTGCCTTTCCTACCAATCTCCTCAACTCATTAAGGTTGACCTTCTTGAAGTTAAGGGCTACTGTGCTGGTGACAACATTTTTATTCCAGTAGGCAATGATCACTGTCACCCAGGTGATCAAGAACCTGGAGTCCCCTCACCAGCTCATCGTCTGTGATCAGAACCATGTCCAGGAAGGCATTCCTCCTGGTGGGACTGTGCACCTCCTGGGTTAAGTGGAGGGCCTGTATCTTAGGAAGGAACAGTTGTGAGCGGTCCAACCTGGCTGACTGCTCCTCCCAGCAGATGTCCGGGTAATTTAGATCACCCATGATGACTTCATCCCTTGCCTTAAGTGCCTCTGCAAGCTGGCCCAAGAATTCACCTTGGTTCGGTGGTCTGTAGTAGACCCCCACTGTTAAGTCCCTTTCCCTCTGACCCTCTTGTATTCTGACCCAGAGCACTTCAGTCTGCCCCTCCTCAGACCTCATCCTGATAGTTGAGGATGTGTATTGCTCTTTGACGTAGAACACCACACCCCCACAAGGTGACATTGCTTGTTTTCTTTTATAGGATAGTGATTGGGGGTTGGGAAGCAATACCGATCTGGGTCAGGGTATGCTATCCTAGATCTAGGGGAGAGGTTGTGGATGGGCTCTGTTGGGTTAGTTTTGAATCTAGGGGGATGTTGGGAGAGATTGTTTTGGCATTCTTAAATAATCCCTCTGTTTATGGTGCTTCCCTGCAGCAAGGGGAGAGCAGCAGAGATTTTCTGGTGTGACCCATGATGCTGGACTATTTTTGGGTGCCCAACCTGAGACATTGCACAGAGACTTTGTTCACATACAGGACTGACACTTACAGTATGAAAACCAAATCCTGTAATGGATTTCTATATTAAGAATCTGGAATCACTAGTGGGTCTTGAAAATCTTGTCCTGTTCTCTCTCTCAGCCAGAATCCCTTCCTCTTGCCTGTCCCTGCTCTTTGCTATATTGCTTAGAGCTTGATTGCTGCTAAGAAACTTACCCAAATTCCCCTCAGGGACCAAGTGGCAGATCCCAGAATAGATCTCAGGGCTTCTTGGCCCCTAGCTCTGTCTCTCAACTGTAAGTAGGCTATTCCTTTCTTAATGATCAACATAAGCAGTGGTTATTAGGATGCACAAACCTACCCAGATATGGCAGGCCAAATTCTTCCTTCTCACTCCTTCATATGCTTGAAATGCACTTACACCAGTGCAAGTGACTGTGAAACAGGAATAAATCAGAGTGGTCACTATTATGCCTTCCTAGTCCTGGTATAAAGAATGGGAGTCATCTCAGAGCAATGGTGAATCTGGTCAATTGAATTCCAGCTAGCTATCTTCTGAGGCTAGGCTGAGTATGTTCACGGGCTATTTTCACTCTGCTCTAGTCTGCATGTTGACTATTCATGTTGAGCTGGACATACCTGGCCTGCTTGGACATGTCTGGCATGTGTTAAAGGTACCATTATTAGGTTTACAGTAGCAGTGCACAGGGATCAACGAGGAATAAGGCCACACTATGCTGGCCTCTCTACAGATGCCCACTGGGAGACAGCCCTGCCATCCAGAGCTTATGAACTATAACAGAAAGCCTTTTGCTCAATGATTTGGGAGACCCCTGTCACATCAGGTTTGTCTGTGGTGCAGAAGAGGACAGCACAAGACAAGCTGAGTTTCTCTACAGAGGAAAATGCACTGGTTTGGCTAATATTAGGCATGCAGTCAGCAAACTAGCTTTGCTGAAGATGACCTTACATGACCAGGCTTCTCGCTTAAGCACTCAGTAAGTTTGAGGTGCTCTACTGCTCCTGCAATAGCTTTCATTGACTGCAGTGACCAGGCAAGTGCTCTTTGCTGTAGCCTGCAGTGTAGATGAATATTGAGTGGGTTTTCTGCAGGCCAAACTCATTCCACTGACCTCCCCCGGAATGAGTGAAAGCTTTGGCACTGATTGCAGTGAGCCTAAGAGCAAGACTCAATACCTATATTTAAGACATGTGCATAACTGTTCCTTATTATTCAGAAGTGGTCAACCTGGTATGCCCCTGAGGAAGTCAATGGGAAATGTAGGCAACCCTGAAAAACAAGTCACTTCTACTGAATCCTTGTAATATGGGTTAAGGACCCTAATTTCAACATGAAAACTTGGTCTGCTACTTTTTCCAGTTATGGCTGTGAATAAATAACCTTAGATTTTTTTTCCCCCTTTGCTCAGGGTACAGCCAAAGAACAATTGTCCCTCTCTGTGACTCCATAGGTAGCTACTGTGTGAATCCTTTTGAGGTGCGTCTCTCAGGACAAGAGAGAGTTGGATCCTGCCCTCATTTACTTATGAGATGCTGCAAAATGATCTAAGCTGCTGCAATGTGCCAGAAAATACCTTGACTAATGGAAAGAAACGTTAATTGCCCCATTTTAAATAAACACAAGCTGTCCAGTCACACATATATCGAGAGCTCTGTTATGTTGCTGTGTGTGAATGTGTTCATTTGTATACATGTAAGTACGTACATCTAAAGCTGAGAAGGGAGGGTGAATGATGAGACAACACTTTTATTCTTACCTCAGCATCCTGATTCTACTTGCGTGTGACACCAAGGGACTGGACACAACTGGTACAGTTCATGAAACAGCCCATCCATTGATTGCTGGAGTTAGGCTAAAGATTTGACACACATTAGAGAAGTGGTGGAGTTCACATGCACACAGTATCTTGTAAAGACAGCTCAGGATTTATGCCTTCTACCTAAACATGACAGCACTAAAGCAACAAGGAAGTAATTAATCTGAAAAGCAAATTGAAACTGAACAAAGCTCTGATTTTAACAATTGATCATGGACTAATCTTCAAATGTGGCAAGGAAGACTTGCTGAGCAGAACTGGTGTTCCACGGGGCAAAGAGCTGAACTGGTGGAGATAAGAGGATGCTTTGGCACCTGTATGCACCACGATATCCCCAAATATCTGTTTGAACTGATTGGTTTGTCACCTGCCATCAGCCCAGGGGTTAGGGCATTCATTCAAGAAGAAAGAGACCCAGATTGTAGGCCACCCTCCCACAAAGGGTCTGGATCCCACTGTCTACTATTTCTAGCCCACTGATCTAACTAACCCATTGCTGGTAGGTTCTTCTGCAGGTGTTCTCCAGCCCACCTCATGAAGCTGACCCTTGGGCAGCCAAAAGAGGGAGCTTTGTGGGTCAAGAAAGAAGAGTGGGCAGGTGAGAATGTGTGCGTCTCACTGAGATGCCTATGGCTCAGAAAGAGAGGCAGCTCTGGGTTCTTCATCCTTGCTCCCCATCCTCAATGCTTTCTATGTGGTGAATAAAAAAGGCAGGGTGCAGTAGCTCGGCACCAGAAGGAGGACTGGCAAACAGAGCAGCATCTCTAGCCATTCAGTAGTGCACTACACTTAGAAATAAGAGACATGAAGATTCAAACACCCCCCTCCAGCCTGGTATATTTGGTCCTTGGTGCTTGGGCAAGTGCACTAACCAGTTGGGCTAAAACATGAGAGGACCTTGTAACAGGGAGCCAAAGGCTACTGTTACTTCAAAGGGGAAGGTGCAGCAGGCTAGCTGAGTTGGGTAGGCAGGAAGAAGAGGATAAAGACTGGAAGCAGCAGGGCTAAGTTGCAGCAATGAGGGGCAGGCTGCTCATTAGGCTAAAGGATAAACACCTATGCATGATTAGGGAGTCAAATGACCCAGGGGGGCAGGGCTCCAGGGCATATAAACCCAGTGCCTGGAGTAAAACAGGCAGTAAGGTCTGGTGTGTTGTAGGGAACACATCCTCCAGGAGAGAGGGGCTGCAGGAGATATCCTGGCAGGCACCAACCTACCTTGAGAGCAGAGAAGTGAGAGTGCCAAAGGAATTGAGGCCGGCAAGATGTCTGTTATCCTGATTAGGGAGGGTTTTCTTGTTAGCAACCAGTTTCTCGTACCTTTTTTTGTAGTTAAGTCTACAATCAGAGGACTGGGTTGTGGCTACAGGGGAGATATGGAGGCCACAGGGATGCTGGAAGAGAAGCAGTAGGAGAGACTGAGAGCAGCCTTGCCTGGGCCAGTGACCCCAAGGACTGTATCTGAGACACAGCAAGACAGGGGCCCAGTACCAAAGAAGGGAGAGACCAGGACTTGGGTCCACAAGTTGAGCTCCAAGGCAGTGAACTTAGGTTGAGAGGGGCCAGCCACAGGAAAGGGCCTGAATCCAGGAAGGCTGAAGTCCCAACAAAAGTTTGAGGCCTTTGTGGGGGCCAAGTATTGTGATGGGGCTGAATGACTCCTCTAACGTAATACTGCACACCATCTGCAAAGCATGGGCAGATGTAGGTCACAAAATTAGCCCATAAGGCACCAAGGTGCCCTAAGGCTCTAACAGGGTCAGAAAGGCCACAGCTTGGTGCCTAAGAATAGCAGAGGACTGAACTTGCACTGGAGACCCCAGGACAGCTTCCCAAACCCACTAAGCAACATCAAGGCATGGCAGCAGAAATGGCAAGGGAAGGTAACCTAAGAAGCCAGAGTGTGGGCAGGAATCAAATGGCCACAAGGGGGCATCTCAGTCACCCTTGAGCTGCGGGGCTTGTTACAAACCTCCTCCCCATAACACCTGCTAGGCCTGGGGATGTTTTTTTCCTGCTACAATTTTAGGCCGTACACGTCCATGTCTCTTCCAGAACCACCTTCTCACAAAGAATTAGGCATAAGACTATGTTCTCAGCTGCTGCAAACTGGCCCAGCTCCATTGAGCATGATAGGGTTTTGCTGATTTATCCTTTAAAATTGGGACGGTGGACTCTGAAGGCTCCTGTGGGCACCATTCACTTTGGCTTCTGGCTCTTAGTCTCTACAGGGAGAAAGAGGGAAAATAGTACTGTACTGAACTGTAATTCTTACTGCAAGGAGACAAAGGGCAGTATCATGTAATGCAGCAGTTCTAGTCTGGGTTCCTAAGGAGCCAACATCAACCTTTCCCCTTTCTCACACGCATCACAGACACAACATAATTAACATATTTTCTTTATTGAAAGGAGGAGAGCAAAATTTCCCTTCGGTGATACCAGGCTCCGCCTCGTGGTTTTCTGTTGCTCAGATTAGGCCTTCTAGCTATCTTCTGCAGCAGACCTTACCAGAAAAACATGCTTTGGGGATTTGATAGGTGGGTGGACAGAAAGGATACACTAAGGAAAAAGCTGTTGGCCATGGCCTGTATGAAGGAGAATGGCTCTTCAATGATTGTTCCCATCCTTTGATATAGGGTGGGACAGGAGCTGTTGGTCGAGCTTAACACCTATCTCCAGTTCATTAATATGTGGGCTCAGACAGGCCAAACTAAACCCTGTTTCTTATCCAGATTCTACCCCCATTTTGGTCTGTTATGTCCCTGGCCGCTCCATGTTCTTCTGCCTGACTGTAAAAGACATCAAGGACTCAATTCTGCTTCTCTGTCCGAGGCCTAAGTGGCCAGCACAGAACCTGGCAGGTGAGACAAGACAGGGATTTCTAGACAAAATGGTTTTGCATTAAAAAATATTAGTTTATCAAAATGCAACCCCTGGCAGCAGTCCTTCAGCTCCAGCTGAAGTTTCCTAAGGTCCAAAGGAATTTCTGATCCATGCTTGATAGCAGATCACCCCAGGATAGTTAAGAACTAGGTGGTTGGAGATTATTCATGAGGAACATGGGAGGATGGTAGCTGAGATCCTCCCAAGGTCCTAAACAAGACCTCATACCCATGGGAACATCAGACCTACCCAGTACCTTCTTTCTCCTTCTTTAGTTTATCACAAGATTTTAGGAAAAATCAGAGAGTTTTTTCCAGAAAGAAAATTCATTTTCTGGTTGGCTGGAAAGGTTTGTTCAACAGGACTATGACACTGCTGGCTACAAATGTCCAACTCAGGATCAACCTTGTGATGAGTTAAATCATAAACCTTGGGGCTGGTTTCCCCCTCCCTGCACACACACACACATGCACACACACAGTAGCGAGCTACAAGAGTCAGGTATACCTATCCCACAGACGCTGGAGTCTGCCATCGATGGCCAGTCGAGGCTTCTTCCAGCATGGTGTTATCCTCCAGAAGGGGGTTGCCGGCTGGTCCTTCTGACTGGACAGGTCAGGTGCTGGCCAAGTTGGAGATCAAGACAGCACCCTTGAGGGTCACTTTTTCATTGGTTGTTATCTGTCCTTGGCAGACTTTGGTGACTCCTCAGTTTTCAGGTTTGCCCAATCCAAGGGTCGTTGACCCTCATGGGACTTTCCCCTTGGTGGCTACTGAATGGCATCTGTCAGCCCCAGGGGTCATCTGCTTGTATGTGCAGGTTTGAGAGTCCGTTGATGAATTTTGAATAGGCCTCTGGGAGCAGTCAATCTGGAGATACACAGCCCAAAAGTTGGTCCCTGGAGTTGATTAATTCAGACCAAGGCTTCTAGCCCTTGAACAGTGAAGTTTAGAGAATTCCCGGTTGCTACATTGTCTCTTATTGATTTCTTCCCTTGGTTGATCTGAGGTTTCCCGAGGTGTTAATTACTGCCTGCTACTGTGTTACACATTCAATCACTGCTGCACTGGCTCTTTCAGGGGCCCACCTGATACAAGGAAGCGGTGGTTTGATTTCTGCCCTTGTTAGCATTGTTACAGTGTTTAACTTCTAAAACTAAAGCACATTTAGTTAACAGGTGAGGAATATAAAATATAAGCTACAAGAGTAATGCCATGGCACACAAATAGATAAAAAATACCAAAATACAAGGGGAGATACAAAATGCTCACATACAAACTTTAAAACAAAATTCCTCATCTTAAAGTGAAAAAAAGAGGAAGGAAGAAAAGGTAGAAGAGGAAAAACATATCCAAGGAAGGGAAAGCAACTGCAGGCAAGAGGAAAAGGGGGCTTTCTGCTACAACACTATGTGCCCCCAGTGGAACGAGTTGGTACACCTCAGATCAGCCACTGCTTTTTGGGGGGATTGGTCCCCTTTGTCCATTGCTTTGGGTCTCCACAAATGGGGGTTGTAACTTGACCCTGGGGGGTCCTAGGGGCAGCTTTGGCCATGCCCCACTCTAAACCTAGGACACCTTCCCTTCTCTCCTGCTATGCCTTGATGTAATGATAATAATAATGGCAATCATAATGTCCATGTTTAAGAAAGGGAAGAAGGAGGATCCAAGGAACCAGAGACCAGTCAGCCTCACCTTAGTCCCTGGAAAACTCATGGAACAAATCCTCAAGGAATCAATTTCTAAGCACCTGGAGGGAAAAAATGGTGACTAGGAACATTCAGCATGGATTAACCAGGGGCAAGTCACACCTGACCCACCTGAATGTCTAAAATGAGGAGATGACTGGCTCTGTAGATGTGGAGAAAACAGTGGATGTGGTGTACCTTGATTTTAGTAAGGCTTTTGATATGAGCTCCCACAACATTCTTGCAGGCAGGCTAAAAAAGTATGGACTGAATGAATGGACTGTAAGGTGGATAGAAAACTGTCTGGAGCATCAGCTTTAGACTGTAGTAATCAATGGCTCTTGCCTTATATAGTTGTGTTCTTGCTAGTCTTTCTCATTATGCTTTCCAAAAGAACACACACACACACATTTCCCTTTGTACTTTTACTACCTCCCGCCATGACAACAGAAACACAATTCCAACATACAACATGATTGGCCATAGCACCACTTTAACTGCTGCCACCACGTTTCCAGCAAAGGACAATATCCTTCCTATCCACAACCATAATACTTGTCGTACCCTCACTGTAACCTTCTCTCATGCTTTATTTTCTTTCCCTTCTGCTTCATTTGGGATCCCCAAAACTTTGATCTCTCCCTCTAGTACTTGTAGTCCAAGCTTCTGGAGTCCCTCCAGTTTTCCACTCCCATTATAGTGCTTTTTGTTTTGTTTAATTTAGACCCAGTTGCTTCACCATACTCCGTTGTATGTTTTAATCCCCTTTCAATTGATAATTTGTCTCTAACCACTATATTGATTCGTTCATATATTGAGGACTGAATTCCAGCAGGAATTAGGTGCTACTTATCTCTGGCCTTGGAAAGGAGGTGGATAAAAGGGTAAGTTTAGCCAAGTTGACTAGCCACTTTTGGTTGGCAACAGCATTTCACCAATCACTGTCCTTCACCACTCCTGCCAATCATTCTTTCTTGTAACTACTTCTACCTTTCATCTCTCTCCCAACCAATCAATTTTCTTCCTGTAGCTCACACTTGGATACATTCCTGTCACTCAAAGATACACGCTTATTACACTCACATTTACCTCAAAAAGAGATCTCTGTTTTCCCACCAATTCCATAAATACATCCTCAGTATACACCAGGGGTAGACAACCTTTTTGGCTGGAAAGCTGAAAAAAAACACAATGTCTACCTTGGAAGGTGCCAGAGTGTCATTTGCAGCTGTTTGCAGCCTCCTGGCTGCAGTTGGCCCACAGAGGTCAGGCTGCTTGCAGCCTCCCAGCTTCCTGCTGGCAGCAGCCTGGGCCCCATGGCTCCCAGCTGCTTGGAGCCTGGGCTGGCAGTGATGTGCTGAGCAAAATGGCTTTGCATGCCATGCTTGGCATACATGCCAGGGGTTGCTGGCATGTGTGCCAAGCATGGCATGCCAGGGACTTATATAAACCAGGCCTGGGACTTGGCCAGAAGCTGAGTTCAAGACTAGAGAGCTAAATCACCAGCCCATGTGACTTGCCTAGCTCTGCTAAAGCCTGTGCAACTCTGCCAGATTTCACCAGCCATCCCTGTCTCCATAGAGCTAATGCTGCCAAGGGAATTCTCTCTATTGGAGAGCAGGGATGAGCACCTGGGATCTTTTCTGCAGTTTAAAGGAGACGCTTGCAATGGTGGTCAGTGGTACCAAGGTGAGCATGGTGGGAGCAATACATTTCCCAGTTATTGCAGCACTTGCTTCTCTGTAGCAATACTCTACAGCTCTCCCTTGGGTAGTCAATCCATCACCTCCCCACAACAGCCAAGTGAGGAAAAAAAATCTGTTTTCCCTTTAGCTGGGCATAAAGAAGTTAAATGACTTTTTTAGGCCACTGAGGGGATCAGGTCTCTTCCCTGAGCCTTGCCTAGATTTAATCCCTTACCTGAGGCAGCCTAGAGGAAGAAGAGAAGAACAGCAAAGAGCAGGTAAAGGTTCCTCATAACCAAAGGATGGCAGAGTTGTCAGCCCCACTGTGGAAATAAGTGAGGTCCTGAACCCGAGTGAAAGGAAAGTTCTTTGCTGGCTGCACACAGGGCTCTGGGGATTGTGATGGGTGGAGATGAGACTTTGGCTTTGATGTGTCTGGTGCAACTGTAGCCAAGATGGATAGTAAACAGCTCCATGCCTCACTTATCCTGAACAATGCCTGAACGAAACCCAAGGCTGCAATCCTTCCCTTCTGCACCTTGGTCAGGTAGAGCCATGTGAGATGTTAGGCTCCTTGGGTGTTTATACACATGCTCTAAGAGGGGAGAGGGGGGTGTTTATTACAGTGGCTCCAAGAACTGCTCTAATTAAAGCTACCCAAGTGTCTTGTGTATCAGTGTCCCTGAGCTTAAAAATGGTGGTGGAGGCAATTTATCTAAAGCTTGTCTAACAAGCTTTTCTTAAATTGCCCCCACCACCAGTTTTAAGTGCAGGGACACTCATACATGAAATGCTGGAGTCTGCTGGAGCACAGTAATTACCACACTCCAGCAGACTCAATGAACTGAATCTGCTCCAATGCACTGTAATCACAGCATATCAAAGCAACCTCACTGCTCGTGTATAGGCACCCCTTGTTATTAAAAGACTGGGTGCATTTGAGAGAAACTCCCCTTTCCTGAGGTTGTTTCTTACCAACCCTGTGAACTTCACCCCAGCTGCTCTAAAGCACTGGTTCTCAACCAAATGCTGCAACACCGTGGATGCCAAGAGATCCTTGTAATGGTGTAGCACAATATTAGCACTACTGGGTATTCAAACACCTACATGATTCACAAGATAAACACAGAGATTTCATATAGGACTTCAGAGTGTCCAAACCATTCTGATCTGCCATGGTCTTGTTGAGTTTTTTTGCAACAAAGGAACTGAGCTAGTATTTTCCCATAGTCAGAGAAGAAGCAAAAGCTCTGAGCTGGCAGTTTCAGAAAGGGCCCTGGAGTCTGATGTGGTTGAGCACCACTGCTCTATAGTCTGTCAAAATGCCTGAAGGCTGTTCTTGGTTACTTTGGAAAACTCCACTGGTCCCTAGCGCAGGGGAAGAACATGGTAGCACTTTTTTCCTGTCACTGGCAGGTGATCAGACTTGATGATCCTTTGAGATCCCTTCCAACCTAATTTCCAAGTTTCATAGTTTGATAGTCTCCCTGTGAAACTATGAAACCCTAGCATCAGGGGTGAGTTGCAGGGGGTGCACGTGGGTGCATGGGTGCATGTGTACCCCCTGCATGTGGTGGTGTACTCCCTGCAAAAAGGTGCCACCAACACTGTTGGCAGCACCTAAGCACAGTCTCTGCTCACCACCCCATTGCTGGCAGTGCCCGAAAGTGGTCCCTGATCAACCCTGGCTGCCACCTCCACCGCCAGTGGTGCCTGTGGGTGGTTGCCAACCTGTGGTCAGTGCTGGCCACCCCCACCCTACTGCAGGCAGTGATAGTGGCATCTGCAGGAGCTCACCACTCACTGCCGCTGGGCTCCCACCACCACTGGGGGCACACACCATTCATGCCTAGCATCTATGCATCTATGAAAGGTGAAGCTGGGCAGGGATTTCGGGACTAAATGACTTTTCATTCAAAAATGTCCATTTGACAAAACACAATGCAATTGGTAGCAGTCAGTCAGCTTCAAGTGAAGTTTCTTCAGGTCCAGTGGCGTTTCTGGTCTATATCCAAAAACAGTTTGCTCAGCCTATGGCTCAGAAGTCAGATCCAGGCCTTGGATGTGTGTCATCTAACCAACAGGTCTCTTCATAGGCTTGAAAATAGGTGGGCATGGTGAGCAGTGGCAGAGCCCATTACCATGGCTCTTGCAGTGCTGTTTTTGGAGCCACAGCAATTAATATTTTTACCCCCCAAATGCCATCCCTCTTGCCAGATGATGCAGTTCAGCATTCCAGATCTTGCCCTCGCCTGATAAAATGCATCTCATTCACAGGGCCACATGTGGGGGGTACCAACAGTAGGACATTGCTGGATACTCAGAGCTGGGTGTGGAGGGAGTATTGACCAGGAACATTGAAAAATGGGCAAGGTTAGATCCCAACTTCCAGGCCCACCTGGTTACTGGCTATACGGGGCTACCCTCTCTCTTACTGTTTATTACACCATTTTCAGAATGATCAACTATTTTTCCAGAAGGAAAATGCATTTCATGGGTGGCTTGAAAGGCTTGTTTATCAGGACCCTGACAATAGACACCTCCAGTGGAAGAAGTCAGTGGCTGTAAGGTTGGCCTTTGCCTTTGGCCCCTTTATGTATTTTCCTGTGCCTCCACAGCTAGGTACAGAGGAGAATCTCCCTGTTATATCCTTGCCGGCTGGGGCACAGGAACTTCTGCAACATCTAGCTGAAAAGTTAATAAATAGACCAGATGAGCAAAGAACAATGCACCTGGGTTAAGAGGCTGATTTACACCTCTGGGATCAAGTCCCCTGGGTCAGAGGAACATTAAAAAAGGTCATGCACAGTAACTGGCATTCAAACAGGTTGTGCCACCTGCCTCTGTGGAAAGGCTGTAACTCTGTTGACAGCTGCCATTTCCATCAGGTTGCTGTTGCCAAGCTCAAAATATTACGTGGAGAAACACTTATGGAAATGACCCGTGTCAGATGTCAGGGAGATCTACGATGTTGCAGTTTAAGATCAAAGAAAAAACAAATACCTCATTTACCCAGGTCCAAGAGGCCCTCCAATAATCAGATTTTATACATAGAAAATGTATAGATTTATTACAATTCCCCAAGGATAGAAGCTAAGTCTTGGAGGATCATCTTAAATTAACTCCCCCTGCAGCTGGGAAAGCAGTGGCAGGGTGGCCAGAAACAGTGGGGGAGGTAGGGGGACAGGCGATGGCGGAGCAGTAGGAAAGCAGGCAGTAGAGGGCAGGAAATGGGGAGGGAAGTACAAAGGCAGGTTTTAGGGCTTAAATCTTGCGCCAGCCCACCCATTCCTTACCCTCTGTTGCTTGTCTGTCCCCACCACTTGCTGCCAGCCATGTCTATTCCCCCTGTGCCTGCCACACGACAGCTTCAGGGCCTGGGTGGCTGTTGCATTGTTGTATAAGAGTCTCTAGAAGAGCACCAAGTGCCCCTGGCCAATGCCAACCTTTACTTGAGGTAAAGTTCTTGTCAACTAATGCCAATCACGCAGTGACCAGTCAATCTCATTGACATTTGATACACTCACCTGTCACTCAATAACCATTGCTCACCTTTACTGCAGAATCATAGATTCATAGACTGTCGAGTCGGAAGGGGCCACAATGGATCATCGTGTCCGACCCCCTGCCCCTGGCAGGAAAGAGGACCGAGGTCAGATGGCCCCAGCCAGGTGACTATCTGGCCTCCTCTTGAAGACCTCCAAGCTAGGTGATAGCACCACCTCTCTTGGAAGCCCATTCCAGATCCTGGCCACCCTTACTGTGAAAAAT
>JAGPOW010003642.1:5765640-5777975 GCA_030014935.1 Caiman crocodilus | reverse complement strand
CAGCACTTTGCATTTCTCCTTGTTGAATTGCATTCTGTTGTTTTCTGCCCACTTGTCCAACCTGCCCAGGTCTACCTGGAGTTGTTCCCTGCCCTCCGGCATGTCCACTTCTCCCCACAGTTCTGTGTCATCTGAAAACTTGGACAGAGTACACTTCACTCCCTCATCCAAGTTGCTGATGAAGACATTGAAGAGTATCGGTCCAAGGACTGAGCCCTGTGGACCCCACTGCCCACACCCTTCCAGATCGATACCAACCCACCCACTACGACTCTCTGGGTGCGACCCTCTAGCTAATTCGCCACCCACCGGACTGTTTAGTCATCCAAGTCACAGTCTCTTAACTTGTTCACCAGTATGGGGTGGGATACCGTATTGAAGGCCTTCCTGAAGTCTAAGTATACAACATCCACCCCTACTCCTGTGTCCATGCATTTCGTAACCTGGTCATAAAGAGACTACATTAGTCAGGCACGTTCTGCCTGCTACGAACCCGTGCTGGTTTCCCCTCAGCAAAATTTGTCTTGCTGGGCTCTCGCAAATGTGAGCCTTGATAATTTTTTCAAAGACTTTGCCAAGGATGGAGGTGAGACTGATTGGCCTATAGCTGCCTGGGTCCTCCTTCCTCCCCTTCTTGAAAATGGGGACCACACTGGCCCTTTTCTAGTCCTCCGGGACTTGGCCCATTCACCACAAGTGTTCAAATATTCCCGCTAGCGGCTGTGCAATGGTGTCGGCCAGCGTCTTCAGTACCCTCGGATGGAGCTCATCCAGGCCTGCCTACTTAAAGGCATCCAGTTCTTCCAAGTGACTCTGCACCATCTCAGGGTCTACACGTGGTAGTCTGGCGCCTTGCTGCTGCCTCTCTACAACCCCAGTGAGAGACTTGTCTTGCCCTTCGCTTAGGAACACTGAGGCAAAGAACTCATAGAGGAGTTCAGCCTTGTCCCCCCTGTCCATCACCAATTGCTTCTGCCCATTTAGCAGGGGTCCTATTCCTCCCTGGACCTTCCTTTTACTCGCTATATATCTAAAAACAAATATTTGTTATCCTTAACAAAAGGATATAGTATAGATCCTAACCCTGTGTCCCATATAGATATGGTATGTACTTTTGCTGTAATCTATTTGGATGCCTGCTTGTCTATGACAAGACAAGTGATGTGTAGGAGGATTTGGCATAGCGAGTTGAAATACACCATGTGATGCACAGGCATGAGCCAGCATTGCTCGTGGATTTAGAAGTGCTATCTCCATAGAGCTTCAGAAATGTCCTTGAGCATATATAGGTATCCCATGAACAAGCCTCACTCTCTGTCCCTCTCTCCTAGTGTCACCTTGGCTTTCCCTCTAAGTTGCGGTCTCAACTCTAGGGTTTATCTAGGTCTCCTCTTAGAAGTATTCCTGGACATGGAAAAGCAAGAGAATCACAGTAAAAGGAAGGTGCAGGATCTCTCCGGCCCAAAATGGGTTAGAGCTTCAGCAAGATGCCAAGGCAGATCAAGGAAAAGGGTATGCAAAAACGTGTGGACACAGCACTCTTCCTGGTATATAGGCTTCTCAAAGGCAAATGAGGGACATTTCATGCTGCAGGACCCTAAGCTATGAAATTGCTGCAAACTCCCTTTGAAGTTGTCCTGTTCCAGCCGTTCTGCCTTCAGGCCGGGAGCCTTTCTAAGTACGTAGGAGGATTTGCTACAGATAAGCACCCCACCTCCACTCCCCAGCTGTGGGTCTGTCTACCAGCAATCATTGCCTATTGCATGGTGACATGTCGCAAGTACAAAGGGGCACAACTGAGCAATAAGATCCCTCAAGATACCACAGCCCAGATGAGAACAACATCAAAGTGAATCTGGAGCTATTTTACTCCCTTAGACTGGCCTGGGTCATGTGTTCTGGCATAATCAGCTTTATCACACAGGAATTAAAGGTATAAAATGGCTCTGATCTCTCTCTGATGTTGCTGTCATGTCATGGCCCAGCTGGGATAGCCAAGGCCTCTTAGGTTGCCCTGTGTTTGCTGAGAAGGGCCCTTCCTGCTTGCCAGCTGTTTCTATATTTACCTGGTCAAGCAGGAGTTACACAGCACCTGAGGGAGATCCGCCTCCAGATCAGGTCACAAGACCATAATTGGAACCTGTCCACAATGATTGGAAACTAGTGAATGGTTATTGCTCCTGGATATCATATTTTTACATGTGCCGGGAGCTACAGCATGCTGAGCCAAAGTAGAGCAGCCCCAGCTGGCAGGAGGTCTGTTGCGGGGGTCAGCTTGGCACCTCAGCTCTCTGTCTCCTGGCCCAATGTGCTGCAGAGGGGCTGGCTGAGGCACGAGGGTGCTTCAGTGTGGGGCTAGCTGACAGGCAGCCCCCACACTGCAGTACCTTCAGGCTCTAGTCAGCCAGGACAGCATCTACATGTGCGCCGCTGCCATGTTTTTTACTCCACAGCAAGATAGTACTTGTAAATAGTACTATCGTACTTTAGTACTTATAAATAGTACTAATAGCTGCAGCAGGATAATACTGCACTGTCCTGCTGCAACATAAATTAGTTCAGTCCAGCCTAATAGCGTAAGATGGGCTTCAGCTCTCCCCTAATGGCAGACGTATCTTTTCCTCTAGGTTGGCTGATCTCGTACGGCGGGCTTTAAATTAGCTTCACTGGGGGAAGGGACCCCTTCAAGTGCAGAGGATGCTTCACCAGCACACACCACGCAGGGTGACAAGAGGAAGGGAAGCCCAGGTAAGCATCAGCGTCCAGGAAGCAGGAGGCCACAACTGTCCTGGGGGTGGGAAGAAGGCACAAGCACCCTCAGGAGGCCTCAGGTGCCTCTACAATAATGCTCGTAGTATGGGTTATAAGCAGGAGGAACTATGCCTCCTGATTGCAAGTAGGAACCCAGACTTAGTAGGGTCCACAGAAACCTGATGGGACCCTGCCTATGACTGGGCGCTGGGCATTCAGGGGTACACCCTATATAGAAGAGACAGGACAGAGAGGAAAGGTGTGTGGGGGGAATTATGCTCTGTGTCAAACAGCACCTCAAATCATCAAGGATTAGCTTCAGGTTAGAGGAGGGACAGGCAGAGATACTATTGGTCAAACTACAAGGGGGGTATGGTGAAAGGGACCTTATGGTGGGGGTCTACTACAGACCACCCAACCAGGGGGAACAGCTGGACCAGGACTTCTCCAGTCAGCTTATGGAGGCAGTTACATCAAGGGATGTTATTATCATGGTGATCTAAACTACCCAGACGATTGCTGGGAGGAGCAGACAGGCAGGTCTGACCACCCGCGTAGGTTCCTGGCTGTATGACAGGATCTTCACCTTATCCAGGAAGTGCACAGCCCCACTAGGGGTAACGCCTCACTGGACCTGGTCCTGGCCAAGGGGGATGACCTGGTGAGGGGAATGCAGGTCCTTGACCACCTGGGCAATAGCAATCATCACTGGATTTCATTATCCAATGCAGGGTGCCTAGGGCTCACACCAAGGCTAAAGCCCTTGACTTCAGAAGGGCCAACTTCAATGAGCTTAGGAGACTAGCGGGGGAGGCACTAAGGGCCCAGAAGGTAGAAGAGATGGGAGCCCACAAGGGATGGTCATATCTTAAAGGGGTGATCCTCCAGGCCCAAAGGATAACAGTCCCTGGGAGAACACGGTGAGTAAGAGTGCTCAGAAACCCCGCTGGGTCAGCAAGGGCATTCAGGAATGAATGAGGACTAAAAGGGGGATGTACAACCAGTGGAAGTAAGGAGCTATCACCAAGGAGGAATACTCTTCCTCGGCCCACAAGTGTAGGAGGGCTACTAGGAAAGCCAAGGCAAAGCTGGAACTCAGGCTAGCATCCAGGATTAAGGACAACAAAAAGTCCTTTTTCAAGTACATTGGGAGCAAGAAGAGGGCGCCAGACAATGTAGGGCCCCTGCAAGACACAAACGGTAATCTGGTGGCCTTGCCAGACAAGAAAGCTGATACTTTTAACACTTTCTTTGCTTCTGTTTTCCTGAACAGGGACTGGGATATCCCACTTACCAGAGGTAGGGACAATCTTGAGGATAGCTCTAACAAGCCTTCAGTCAATGCAGATGTAGTTAGGGATCTTCTGGAAAGGCGAGACATTTTTAAATCTGCAGGTCCAGATACTCTCCACACAAGGGTTTTGAAGGAGCTGGCAGGGGTCATCACAGAGCCCTTGGTCTGGTTGTATGAACATTCATGGTCATCCGGCCAGGTGCCGGGGGATTGGGAACTGGCTAATGTGGTCCTGATTTTCAGTAAGGGAAGGAAGTAGGACCCAACTAACTATAGGCCTGTAAGCCTCACCTCAGTGCTTGGGAAGATCTTGGAGAGAATCACCAAGGAGCACATCTGTGGGGGCCGGCAGGGGAGATCATGCTCAGGGACAACCAGCATGGGTTCGTCAAAGGCGGGTCCTGCCAGACCAACCTGATTGTCTTTTACGACCAGGTAACTAAATCCTTGGATGATGGTGTTGCTGTGGACGTAGTCTTTCTAGACTTTAAGAAGGCCTTTGACACTGTCTCTTACCCCATCCTCATCAATAAATTAAGCGACTGTGGCATTGATGCCTGCAAAGATGGATGAGTAAAAAATTGGCTGATGGGTCGTACCCAGAGA
Source organism: Caiman crocodilus (assembly GCA_030014935.1). NCBI lineage: Eukaryota > Metazoa > Chordata > Crocodylia > Alligatoridae > Caiman > Caiman crocodilus. Next base: position 5,773,324 of record JAGPOW010003642.1, on the reverse strand, counting down.
GTAGTGGTGGACGGGTTGTACTCAACCTGGCGAGATGTGAGCAGTGGGGTACCCCAGGGCTTAGTCCTTGGGTCCGCACTATTTAACATCTTCATCAGTGACTTGGATGAGGAGGTGGAAAGCACGTTATCCAAGTTTGCTGATGGCACTAAGATTTGGGGTGAGGTGGACACACTTAAAAGGAGAGAGAGACTGCAACTAGATTTAGACAGACTACAAAAGTGGGCAGACGAGACTAGGATGGGGTTCAACTTAGACAAATGCAGGGTGCTGCACCTTGGGAAAAGAAATCCACTGCACACATACAGGCTGGGGAGTTCCCCTCTTGAAAGCACAGAGGTGGAAAGGGATCTGGGAGTCATTATTGACTCCAAGATGAACATGAGCTGCCAATGCCAGACCGCAGCCAGCAAAGCAAGCCAGACCTTGTCATGCATCCAAAGTGCTTCTCAAGCTGGTCCACAAAGGTGATACTCCCCCTCTATGCAACTTTGGTCAGGCTGCAGTTGGAGTACTGTGTCCAGTACTGGGCGCTGCACTTCAAAAGGGATGTGGCCAGCCTGGAGAGGGTTCAGAGGAGAGCCACCCGCTTGGTGAGAGGGCAGCAGGACAGGCCCTACAGGGAGACTGAGGGACCTGAACCTGTTCAGCCTCAGCAAGAGGAGGCTGAGGGGGGACCTGCTGGCTGTCTAAAAACTCCTCAGGGGAGATCAACAGTAAATAGGCAGAGCCTTATTCTCCCCAGCATCACCTGGGGTGACAAGGAACAATGGTAATAAGCTGATGGTGAACAGGTTTAAGTTAGAGATCAGAAGGCAATATTTTACAGTTAGGGTGGCCAAAGTCAATTAGATAATTGCATAGCTAACTGCACAGCTAATTGCATAGTAAACGTCTTACATAGACAAGCCCAGGAAGAATTAATAACTGTACAAGAATGGAACAATAAGAAAGCAGGGGTGATGTGTAGGGGGTGCACTCAGGTGCACATGCACTCCCCGCGCGTGGCAGTGCAGCCCTACAAAAAGACACCACCGATACGGTCGACAGTATCTACAGATGGTCAGCGATCTCTGCTGGCTGCTGCCGATGCTGCTGGTGGTGTCTGTGGATGGCCGCCAACCTCTGGTTGGCACTCTCCTCACCACCAACAGCATCAGCGGTATCTGCAGGAGCTCTTGCTTACTGCCACTGTGCCCCCTCAGTCTCCGGGCTCTCCCAGCTCCTGGAGGTGCACATAATTCATATAAGAAAGTGTATAGAGTTATTGGATCAAGTACAAAAATCATGCACCTAGGGATCATTCCTAGAAATCTTGCTATAAGAAGGAGGTGCAAAGACTGAAGACATCTAAAAAACTGAGGGACCTGGACCCCAGTTAATTAATTAGAAGATGACCAAGAGTCACCAGTGGGGTGTGGGCATGAAAAAACCCAAAGCCATCCAGGGTATATTACTTAGGGTATTTTTACTGGAGGTAGGGAAGCACTAGTACCATGGTTATTTCATAGATTTCATAGATTTCATAGACATTAGGGCCGGAAGGGACCTCAGAAGATCATCAAGTCCAGCCTGAGTTATAGATGTTACTAACATAACATTGAGTAATAGATGTTACTAAGAGTCCAGTTAGAAGCTGGTTACAGTTCTGATCAAAAATGGTGAATTGAAAAATGTACAGATACATAGACATGCTACAAGTAGGGTCAAGAGACTCCAATGAGGATATTGAGAGAGGTTGGCTTGTTTATCTTAACAAAATGAAGGTTGCAAGGAGATATGATTGCTTTTTATACATGCATTTGCAGAGTGACTGGCAGGGGGAACAGCGGAGTCTAAATGGTTGCCTCATTTCAGAGATATCCCTCAAAATAGATGCTCAAAGGCAGGTAGGGATATATAGGGAGGATGAAGTGGTGCAGTTGTACCCCCTTTGATTGCTGGTCCAGCCAAAGCTTAAAACAAACTCTGCAGCAGAGGCAGTAGCATTTCTATTCAAGCAGTGCTGAGGGAGCCACTTGACTTCATGGCTCGTTGTAATCTACCTGATTGCTTCTTAACTCTTAATTCCACAAATGTTAAAGACCCTCTGGTCTTTTTAATGGTCTTGACGTTCCACTTATTAAACTGGCCTCTCTTCTGCAATTCCGTTACTTGCTGCTCCTGGTAATGTAGCTCCTATTTCACACCCCTGCAGACTGCATTTAACTCTAGCTAAAAATATTAAATCACATATGGAAACACTAACTCAGGTGTGTAAATAACTTCCTGTGAAGCATTGGATGCACTATCAATATTTGTGCATAGGTTGTTGTGTTTTGTCCATAATGGATGATACAATAAATTAATGCACTAAAAATAAAGTTATATTTGTTTTTATTTTGTTCTTGAACTGAATAATTTAGCCCTAAGGCCCTAGCAGATTAGTAAAGCTTCCATGCTCTATTTGCCTGAAGTATAATGTGTTTTGTGATGGTTCCCCACATCACCTGTACTACCCCTCTGCTTTCAAAATCTTAGATCCACCCAGGCTCAAAGGCACTTAGTTAGATCAGCTCTGATGTCCACAAATCCAGTAGAAGTTTTTATGCTTTTCCCAAACCTGTTCTGACGACCTCCTGAGTTTTTTGACTGCCCCCACCCAAATTCTGCAAACAAATTTGGGGTCAGACTCGATGAACTAATAGCTCCCTTCTGACCCTAACATCTATGTACCTTATAACATCTATGAAATAGTCTCAAAGGGGCATTTTCCCAGCATCACAAGGAATGCAGCTTAAGTGCAAATAGTCTATGAAATTAAGGGCATGGAGTAACAATGGGTTAATGTTTGGAGGTGTTATTAAGCACCAGGTGTTATTACTGCAGTCCACAACTCTGAGCTTTACTCAGTTATAGTACACTGTTGCTGCTATCTATTGTTGACATTATGGCAGTATCTACAACCCTCTGCCCAGATCATTGCCCCATTGCTTTAGACACTACACAAATACATAGCCAAGGAGCTGAGAGGTAGAACCAGGGGCTTTTAGATAGTTAGCTCCTAATTAGCTGCTGGATTCCCCATGGAAATTAAAGGAAATTTCAGGTATAAATGTGTAAAGTTAGGCACTTGGGTGGATCTGGACATTATGGTTTAAAGAGATAAAGGGTAGAAGAGGAAACACAGTGAAATGAAGTCCACTCTGATCATAGGAGGACCAAACTTAAACAAAGAAACACCACACACATTGATATTGATGCTAGGGTTTTACTTTTAAGGTAGCCGTTTTAACTCTTTAGAAAGGATGTCTTGGTGCCCGGTTTTTCCACCTCTCACAGTAAAGCTTATTTACAGCACACATGAGTAGATAAACACCATCCAATTATACGTTCCGTCGGCTTGCAGGGAGTGTGCCGGCACTTACTGTCGTTCCTCTTACAGTGAGTGCGCCGGCAGATACCACGCTTCCATCTGCAGTGGGCTGGAGATTCCCCTAACTTAGGACCTGCGGGGAGAGAAAATGAGCTGGACTTAATTACTTTCATAGGAAAAGGGCAAAGAGAAAGGTGGGGTGCATTCAAGTCAATGCCGATGCTTTACCTTGCTTCAGCTGTTGAGTGAAGCACGTGGCTGCATTTATGCATAAAGGGAGCAGACAAACTGTGTTCACAATTGGAATCACAGAGAAAGAGAGTTGGAAGGACCACCACGAAGTCATTTGACCCTCCCCACTCCTCACAGCACTATTTTCACTGTCTAAACCATTCTGAAAAGAGTGTTTTCCTAACCTGCTTTAATGATCTACCAAGGAAAGAGATATCTATCATGCTTGAACCAGGGTAAATGTCTCACCAGCATCTATAGAGTATTGGCGAGGGGGAAGAATAGTCGTCTAACGGACTATTGTAGCATGAGAGCATGGGGTATATATATACTCCCTACTGGGAATGTGGGGCTGGGTTTTGAGAAACTATTTTGATAAGAAAGATGAGCCATTTGGAGGTGAGTTTATGATGGACATTACTGATGAGCAAAGAGCTGAGACCCTGGAACAGCTTTCCAAAGAAGTATATACTGACATGCACATGCACATACACACACATCCGTGTACATGTGGACACAGACATACTGTGGACACAGACACAGCAAGGCTGTGGCTGAATACATTTAGGCACAGGAAGCTTGTGATGCAGAATGGCCCAGGAGGTCCCATTTTTTTCCAAATGAGATGGGCCGATAAAAGGAAGGGGTGGAAGAAAAGGAGGCAATTATTGGTAACAGAACTGTCTGATATTGCCATCACTTTGAAAACATATAATTCAGTCAAATTCTGCACATTGCCGGTTGTCCACAGGTGAAGAGTTCTCTTGGTTTTCGACACCTTTAATTTGTGATAGTTTTCCCCTTGAGAATGTCCCACTACTCTAGCAGTTACCGGCACATGACAGAGATGTAAGTCCCGTCTTATTGTGTGTATGTCTACCTTAGGCAGCCCCAGAAGGACTTGTAAAGGCTGATTGGGCAATAAAAAATATTAACGCTTGGTAGTGCTGGCTTACAAATGACTTTTGGAAAGGCCAGGGATCTCTCAAGTCACCTTTCACTACACTTCTTCAACAGCTTTCTCTAATCAGTCACCATGGCCAACGTAATCAGTGCTGGATGGGATTTTCTTTTATTTTCTCTCATTTTAGGATATTATATTCACACAGATCACTGCTCCAGCATATAACTGTGCTTCCTAGGAAACTGGAGTTTTCTGGTTTCCAACTATAGTTGTGCCATTTATGCTTAACATTGCTCTTACCCAGAGAGAGGGCCATCTCTATCCTTAATGTCCATCTCACATTAATCTCTATTGCTGCTCCTTACCTGGAAAGTCCATACCAGTGGCATCCTCTGCTTCCATGACCTCGGTCTCAGCTTCCTCTTCCATCTCATCCAGATCCTGTGGTTCAGCTTCATCCTGTGCCACAACCACTTCCTCAGCCTGGGCCTGGAAGACCAAGGTGGTAACACCCAAGAGAAGGAAAAGGAGCTTCATAGCCAAAATGTGGCTGGGATCTCAGGTGTCTACAGAGAGAGAACCAAAGACAGACTAAGGTCCTGTGTGGTGCATGCATGGAGAGCCCCTATATTTATGTATGTCACTAAGTCAAGGAAAGGAGCATGTGGGGAGATTTCAGACTGTTTCATGACAAGATGATGATAATGAAATTGCCCCGAGCCCCCTTTGATATTGCTTTGATGCTGCAGCCATCCCCTATCTGCTGACTCTAGGTGTTTCTGCTAATGATCCCCCAGGCTTTCATCTTGTTCAGTATTTACCTGATATTGCACAGATGTCTCATCTGTCTCTGTGCGTTTCGGGAAGATGATGCAGCTGTCTCTCCTCTTCTAAGGACAATAAAGACAGTGTCTGATGACTACTACTATCATCCTGGGGCTGCATACAACAGGTGGAGCCCAGAACACTGGTAGCAAAGAGGCTCTTTGTCATTGCTATGTTTTAGGAGGGTACCTTGCTGAAGAGCTGAACACACTTATGGCAGCTGATGGTCACTGCTAAGTCACAGCGCCTTGCAAGTGTCCCTGTGGTCAGTCTGTGTCCCTGAGTAGTGCCAATGCAAGGCTGATGGGATGTCCCTTGTTGTACCACATACCTACCCTGCTACCCCATGCCTATGCCGCTATCAGTGCACATGTACCATGCACTGCCTGAGTAAGGTAGCAAGATTGCATTAAGTTATGAGTCAAGTCCCCTGGATCCTGTACCTGGTTCCACCATCTTCTGGTGCAGGACCTTGTTTAGGACTGTTACAATCACACCCAAGAATGAAAATCCTGATACCCAGAATGTGACAGGGGTAGAATTTGGCAGGACTGAGCACATCAGTGTTAACACCGAGCTAGGAATTAAGCCTTTTCTGCCCAAGGGTGGATATCCACACACAGACCAATTGCAATTTTCATAGTGTTCGGGTGATGTTATAGTAGTCATAGTCCAGGAAAAAGATGAGAGGTGAGGATTGTTGTGGGTGATATCTTTTACTGGGTCAACTGTATGGTTGTGGGGGACAGAGGCAAGGTTTTGGGTACCACCTTACCCTTGCTCAGGCCCCTGAGAAAATTGCAGTCTTTACTTTTACCTGGATATGTCCTTGAATATGGTCTAGCCCTAATCCACCCGTTGCCTCTGTCTCCTCTCCTCCACTTTACGGACAGAATTATATTTCCCACTGAGCGCCTATGTGGCAGTTTTCTAGGCATGCTTGTGGCATGGTTGTCATTTATACATAGGTAGCATTTCTGTTACCACTGGCCTGTAGATGTGTAACCGTGCGCCCGCAGACTGAGCACGCAACAGCCTGTGCACTGGCTCAGCACGTATGTGACTACATAGATTATCAAATCCCCGTGGTCAATGTGTTGAACACGAGAGAAGATTTTGGCCAAGATTTAACATGAAGACCTGAATGATTAAGCCAGTTGCTTAGGTGAGTCACAGGGCATGGGGAAGGGGCTTGAGCTGATGCCTTCCTGATTTCCCAGCAGGGCACTAAGCCACCACATCACACCTTAGGCAGAAGGCCGGCTCCTCTCTGGTGGTCTTTTTGAAGCTAGGTCCCTAGAGATCCATGATGAGAGGTACAGGACCAAGAGATGGACCACAAGGCAGAGGGTTTGTGGCTCAGTAAGGTGGCGTCTCCTATGGAAAGGAGCCAGCCCTGAGTCCTAGCCTGGACCCTTGCTCCTAAAGGGACTCTCAGCTGCTCTCCATCTATATTAGCCAGTTACTATTAAGTGCAATGTGCAGCAACTGAGCTTCAAGAGGAAAGCTGGGGAGGTGCTCTGCACACTGCCTGACCTGTGGTAGACAGGTTAGAGCACTTTAAAAAGAAGCTGGAGAGCTGTAGCATTTGGTTACAGAGGTTTCCCAGGAAGGTGCAAGAACTGCTCAACTGTCAGGGGCAAAGCTAAGCCCTTTTGTGGAGCTGGCTTTGGAGTAGGACTACTCTCTTGCTGTGTGTGTGACTGCTATAGCTATGGTCTGGGGAAAGGGCAACCCCTCAGGTCCTAGACAAAGGACACATTAACACTGCTGCAAGAGCAAAGCAAGTCAAGGTCCTTCAAAGAATGGGAAAAGGAAGCTAATAATCGATGCGTGCCTGGCCTTTTACCAAGACAGAAAAACAAACCAGTATCAGATGGTAAGGTCATCTCCCAGCGAGGCTAGGGGTTAGATCATATGTCTGGAGTGGGGAAAGGACAAGTGAGGGGTTAAAATATCTGGATGTTTTTGAGGCTGTAGGGCCAGAAGAGATTCATCCTACAGCACTCAAGGGATTTGCAGAGCCATTGGCTATTATCCTCAAAAGTACATGGAGATTTCATGGAGGCCAGCTGAGGTCACAGGGCAAAGTTAGTGCCCATCACCGATGAATGGAAGAAGGAGGACCCAGGGATCATTGACCTGTCAGTCTGATCTGGATACCTGGAAAGGTAATGGAGCAGGAAAAAAAAGATGATGTCTATGTGGCGGGCCAGCAGGGGGCGCTCCCGTTTTGAGCCGCCCACCTCCCCGCGCCCGACCACCTTCCAGGCTCCGAGTGCCTCCCTGGGGTGCCTCCGTCCAGCCGACCCCTTCCCTGGAGCACACCCGCTAGCCTGGGGGTCCCGCTGCCACCATCCAAGGCTCTG
>JAGPOW010003642.1:5704476-5717040 GCA_030014935.1 Caiman crocodilus | reverse complement strand
ACCCACTCAACCGTGTAGGGGTCAATGCCACAGCTCCCCATCTTTTTGACGAGGATGGGGTGAGAGACCGTGTCAAATGCCTTCCTGAAGTCCAAAAAGGCTATGTCAACAGGGACCCCCACATCCATGGATTTGGTCACCTGGTTATACAAAGCAACCAGGTTGGTCTGACAGGACCTGCCCTTAACAAACCCATGCTGGTTTCCCTTCAGCCAGTCCCTCACAGTTATGAGCCTTGAGAATCTTCTCAAATATCTTTCCTGGGACTGAGGTGAAACTGACTGGCCTGTAGCCCTCCAGGTCCTCCTCTTCAAGATGGGCACAACATTGGCTACCCTCCAATCAAATGCTCACCTACAGCCTCTGCACTGGCTGGGAATTGAACCCAGTTCTCCTGCATGGAAGGCAGGAATTCTGCCATTGAACCACCAGTGCCAGACAGGTTTTAGTTGGGGCTGGGGCTACTTTGAGCAGAGGATTGGACTAGATGTGACCTCCTTCAACCCTCATTTTCTGTGATTTAATGATTTCTATGATTCTATGCATGGAAGTGATCCACCTGCCTCCGCCTAAGCTCTCTCGTGGTCCATTTCCCCCTGGGAAGTGCATAAGCTTCACATCAATGCACAGATCCTTAATCAAAGGAAAACTGCATGCAGTAACTGATTGACATTGCCCCCTGGGAAGGTGCCCGGGTCTTTTTCAATTGCTGAAATGAGTAAGGCTTATCCCCAGCATACAGGAGACCTAAGTGATAGACCCTCATCAGCCTCAGGGGCCTTGCATACATATCTCTGACTTCCTAACCAAGTGTCTTGCCCTCAGGCTATGAGCTAAGCAAGGCTGAGGATGCCACCCCGGCCCTTCTCTTGACGGTGACCCTTGGGGTGGAACAGAATGGCAGAGTCGTGGAGCCAGAAGGAGAGCACGAGACCCCTGCAAGCCAATAGGAGAGGGAATGCTTTGGGTTTTGCCCCTCTCCGTTGCTGTTTGTGCCTCTTAGCCAATGGCTCTTTGTTGAAAGGAAAGGTGCATAAAGACACCCCAAACTCTGCCCATTGAGAGAAGTTCATGCATCTCCCTGGACAGGATAGGTTCACTCTTTGGAGGTGCATAAAGCTCCTGACAGCTCATTGCCAAGCTGGTTGAGGCTTTCTGCAAGGCAGAGCAGCACTGGCCCCTGGGGCTATATCCAGATGAGCGCAGTCATTGCAAATAGTTAAATAAATAAATGTGATGCTGCAAACACTTCTGCGGCACCACATGCCACACACTTAGATTTTCTCCATGCTGCAAGGGAGGAAATTTTCTCCGTGCTGCTTTTTCCCCCATCACCGCAGGCTTTTTTGACTCCTGGATATCCGAGGGTCAAAAAAATCCGCAAGAAAATAAAAGCAAAGCAGCACATGCACCACTCAAAAAGCATGCTGTGGCTGCCAACCAGGCTCTTCACAGCAGAATCACCACTGCTACAGCCCTGGGAGGCCCCCAGGACCCCAGGTAAGGCTTCTGGGGGCAGCCCAGTGCTGGTCCCAGCCTCCCCTACCCCACCTGGGGTAACTTGCTGCATGCCAAAGCATGTGTGCCATGGGTGTCCCCCCAGGGACAAGTAGCAGTGGTGCAAGGTGTGCCGCCACTACTTGTCCCAGGGGAACGAAAAATCCACACTCATCTGGACACACCCTGGCAATGCAGTAGTATATGCATGGACCCAATAGGGTGAGCAGAAGCTAAATCCTCACATGCGTAAGAGGTGGAATAGGACCTGAGTCTGTGTCATGAAATAGCAACCTGGCAGAAATAATGGAATCTGTAAGGACCATGACATGAGACTTTTGGGCTTTGTAGGCACAGAGGAAACATTATAAAGTGTTTCTCCCTGATACAGCACTGGGTCAGCTAGATCAGCATTTGCATCTCTGGGGTTGGTAGTAGGGATAAGACCCTGGTGGCCATATCTACTTTACCACCACTTCATTTATATTGGCTTTCAGCAGGGTTACCTGTACAAATAATTAGAACAATTTGGGCCACTTACCTCCATGAGAGCTGCCAGTGATGGTAATATAAAATCCCCTGTATTGCTTTAGCACCCTGGGGAATTTCTGTGCAAAATGTTATTGCTTTAGATAGAGCCATGGGACCGTGGAGCCTAAATTAGGAAGTTTGAGGGGCAGAAGCTGAGATACAGAGCTATTTGGAAAATAAACCACATAAAAAAATAATGTAACCTGGCACATGACACAAAGAGCAAACAGCCAGTGGGGAGTACGTCAATGAGGACGTACAGCAAAGGGCTGGTAAGCAGCGCCAGGCCTGAGCTAGGTTTACAAAACAAAATTCTTCTAACCAACTTTTTCAAAGAGCAGCCCATTTCTGAGCGAAAAAATGGGTTGCATTTATTAAATTGAATTATTAAGTGAACTTGTGGCAACAGACACTGGTGCCAAACTCTCTTGTGAATCCACATCTAATTCACCTCCCTGATGCTGTTCCCAGCAGCTCTTCTATGCTGTCTCAGTCACAGAAGTAGTCATAATTAAGCACCCCCATCACCGGATCTTATTATTCATAACACAGGCTGCATGGCTGTGACTTCAACATGTACAAGGTGGGGTATGTCCAGCAGAGGCAGGGGAAGATTAATGCTACTGAATGAGGTCCTGGAAAGACTCCATCTGGACCACTAGACACAGTTCTGGTCACCCGTGTTCAAAAGGGAGGTGAATTCAAGCATGTTTAGCTGGTCCTGGAGCTAGAACCATTGATGAATGGGACTTACAGGTCGCTTCCAGTCCCAAGTTCCTGTATAGCTGGCACCTTCTTCCTCAAAGTGCAGGACACAAGCCAAGGGCTTGGTGTGTTCCCCCAGGCTTCCTGGCTCACACTGGGGATGGGGCAATGCTATGGGGATGTTGCATTTCTGAGGAAACGAGCCACCTACCCACCCCTCAACCTGCTGGCCAGTGGAGGGACAGTGACTATGCCCATGGCTCTACCTCATCCCTACCTCACTTGCATGGAAAAGCCCTTTAAGCTTTGCAGCAATCTGGGCTCCCTGATGAATGCCCAGACTGCAGCTAAGATGCAAGAAGGAGGCTCCCTCCCCTCCCTGTCTGACCTGGCCCATCAGATGACTCTGGTCCAAAGCCTCTATCAGGCAGGATGGTATCTTCAGTGTATTATCAATGGTGAGGCTGAGGGGGTCCCCACAAGACTGGCCCAAGGCCAAAGGGCAGCCAGAGATGGGTTACTGTGAGATAAAGCTGGTGGAGCGCCCTGAATGGCATCACTAGAACCCACCTCCCTTTTCCTCCAATCCTGTGTCCATCACAGCAGCAGCCCATCGGCTGGCTGAAGTCCCAGGGTGCAAAGCACTCTGGATGGCTTGGCTTGGCCCTGGTTCAGGTTCAATCACGTGCAGACTGGTAGAAGGCAGAAGGTTGCAACACGTTCGTTCGCCATTGTCTTCTGCAATAACCAGGGAAGGGAACATGTTTTCCAAAGAGCTGGACACAGTTATTTTAGAAGCAAGGTCATCAAAACTCAGTATTGCACAACCCCCAAGCCCAATGAAGTCAGGGTCCTTCTCTCTTAGTCTTCATCAGCATCTGACTCTCATCTCTATGATAAGCTGTTACCCATCCAACCTGCAGCCATGAGGATCCTTTACTTTCTCCTTGTTATTGTTTTCTTCCTCCTCCAGGCTGCTCCAGGTAAGAGTAGGCATGTCTACAAGTGACTTTACTGTGCAGTAAATTTACTGTGCAATAACTTATAACACAGTTGAGGCCGGCATCTACACTTGCAGGCATTAAAGCACAGTAATGCCATGTGGGGACCGAGTTAGGACTACCGTTAGTGCTAGTGCGCAGTAAGTTGTCTACACATGAGTTTGCACAGTAACAAATTGGGTGTAAATGATGCAGGTATCAAATTTATGCCCAATTAGTTACTGCGCAGTAACACACATGTAGATGCCAGGGGACAGATATTCAATTCAGTGATTCAAATCAATGTCCCAAATTGATTCAGTTGAATTTCTGAATCACCCAGGCCCATCCCTCACCCGCTCTCCCAGCCCAGCAACGGCTGCCCTGCCTGGCCCAGCTTCCAGCACTTGGGAAAATAAAGCCCCAGCTCAGCGGGTGCTGCTGGGTGGAGGGAGATCCCTACTGCCCGCTGCTGTCCCATACTGCATGGGGGGCTCTGCACCATTCCAGCCCAGCAGGGGCCATCCCCGCTGCCCCACTGCCCTGCACCATGCGGGGGCCTCTGCACAAGCCCCCTGAAGCCCTGATGCTGCTGCAGCAGGGGTGAGTCCCAGGGGTTTTCTTGGTTTTTGTTTTTTGTTTTTTTAAGGGCCAGAGCTGGGATGGGCAGGCCAGCCAGGGAGGGGGCAGTGGGGGGCAGTGGGGATCACCCCCGCCCCTGCCCGGCAGCACCCAGTGAATGGTGCCTTTTTTAAAGCACTGGGAGCTGGATCAGGCAGGGCAGCCATGTGAGGGGGGGGGCTGGGGGAGCAGGCAGGGGATAGGGCCTGGCGGGGGTCCCCCCATGGGCCCATCACCCCTCCTCCAGCCCCCACGCCCCTGCCCCTACCCCTACTTACCAGCTCCGAGTCCGGCTGCAGCTCTCTGCCGCAGCCACCAGGGCCTCTCCAAATCATTGAAGCTCTCCGAATCTTTTCCGAAGATCTGGAAAGCTTCAAATCGATTTGGACCTTTTAATTGGTCCCCTGATTTGATTCAGATTCAGAGATTCGGCCACCAGATTGGGCCAAATCTCCTCCAAATCAAATCAGCACCCAAAGCTATGCACAGCCCTACTGGAAACCAAACTTAGCCAAATTTATTTTGAAGGAGAAGGGAAGCTTGCCGGGTTACATTTTTCCATGGAAGAAAGATGAAGGGTAGCAAATTAGCCAGCAAAGCACTGACTCAGCTGTATGGGAAGAAGCATTGAAAGGCTCCAGTTATTTACCGGAGCTTTTATTTCAAAGGGTACGTGAAATACCCTTCTCCAATTGGCTACGTGAGACCACTGATGGGCTCTGCCTATGCAGAGAGGTGGTGCTCTTTGAAATACGAGCCATAGCAAACAGTTAAGTTGCCTATCCTTATTTCAGGAACTCACTGCAAATCTAGTGACTTACAAACCAGCCAGGTACAGATGACTCAGGATCTACTGCACCATGCAGGTTTTGGGAGAGGGTCATTAGCTATCTATACTGATTGCCAAAAGACAGGGTAAATTCTGAAAACTACTAGTGTCTCTGAAGTAAGTGTCTTTCTAAAGGACATGATCTACCCTGACATAAAAGGCAACAGACTTGATGCCTAAAATTATATGGCATGGGTTATGCTGGAAGATGAAATGATCTTGGCACCCATTGTGGCCTTACAATCTCCAATTAGACAATGCCTGGGCAATACAAAAAGGAATTTGGACAGTATTAAAGAGAGACACATGGAAGGTTTCAGTGGGGAAAAGCTCTTCTTGGCATGAATATAGCCCCGAGTTTCTTTGAGTCCAGTTCCAGTGATTGTAAATTGATGCTGTTTCAATGCAAAGGAGCTTACAGTGGTTTCCTCCAGATCTGACTGTTAATGTTATTCTTGTACCTGGCATTGCAAGTTCAGAGTGCCATCTAGCTACTGCCAGGCATGGCATTTGTGTCTGTGTCAAGCGCTGTAACAAATGTCCAGGAATAGAGCCCACTGTTGTGATGACAATCTTAGTCCCAATGCAATCAATGGAGCACTCCCATTCTGCTCTAATCCAGGTAGAGTCATACAGTGGAAGGGATGTCAAAGAAAACCCAGGAGATCACAGGAGTGCAGACAGACAGATCTGCAGACAGAGGCCACGAGATATCATTTATTCTGCATCTCCATTAACTGGCACCTCATCTGTGTAAAGAAGCTATAAGGACTACTCTTCTAGCCTGATTGCAGTTTCCAAAGATACCCAAAGTAACTGGCTGTAGTTGTGTTGCTAGAGAAACCTCCCCTATGCACACTGGGGTGTCCTTTCTGAACATCCCACACCACCTGTAGAAGATGGCACATCCAGGCATGAAGTCAGTCTCCTACACAATGGGCTTTTACAATACTGCTGATTGTGCCCCTTTCAGAAAGTGGAATGACTATGTCAGCATAGCTCCCTTTTAGACCCACTGAAGGCTGCAAATGGCCGTCCTTACCAGAACTGCATGACCTGGAGGACTTCTGTGTGCAGAGCTGCAGGTCTCCAGCAGCGGCCAAGGAACCAGGCTGCCTGCTTATAATTTGTAGGGCTGCATGAAATTTCGCCAGCTGTTTCATTCTGATGCCATTTTGACTCATTTCAAGCTCAAAACAGTGAAATTGAAATGAACCGATGAGCTTCAAAATAGCCTCAAATCAAAATGAGGCAAGTCAAAATGTTTTGAAAATTTCAAAACATTTTGAGTTTCGAAGCTCAAGCTGGGCTTGCCTGCAGGGAAACAGAAACTAAGGTGATGAGATGGAGGGGGCGGTGGGGGGAAGGACCGCTGTTATTATTGACTGTGTAGCTGGCCAGTGACTGTGATTCTTCCCTGAGGCCCCTTCCAAACTCAGTGCTCTGGGGGAGGGATGAAAAACTGCATAAAAGGCAGCATTGTTTGAACTGCCCTGCTTTCCGCCTTGGTGTCAGTTGAGTGAGGGTGCACCTTAACACATACACACAGTGTCACCCACCCAGGTCACGAGTTTTGCCTGTCAGCAGCTAGAGGTGCAGGCCCCAGACTCCCCCTGCACCTATCTCATTGACAGCTGGCAGGTGTCATGGCCACAGCAGGGGCCACCATCCCTGTAGCTTTCACCCTGCTGCACCTTAACACACGCAGTGTCACCCATGGCATGAGTTTTGCTTGTCTGAAGCTTGAAGTGCAGTTTCCCCCAAACCCCTGCACTTATCTCCTTGGAACTTAGCAGGCTTCATGCCCTCAGAAGGAGCTACCATTCCTGCAAGTTTCATTCAAATCAGGTCAGAAATGACAAAGTTATAGGCTGTTTCAAGCTTCCCCATTATAGCCTATGGGCGAAACGTCGAAACCGCATCAAAACAGTGAAACTATTTCAACAAAATGAAACAGAACAGCAGTTTCGAATTGAAGCAAGATTCAAAACAAAATGCTGTTCCATCAGAACTTCAAAATGCAAGTCGAAATGGGACAGTGCCGTTTTGCACAGCCCTAATAATTTGCTCTGCTCCTTTGACAGGGGCTGCTATTAAGCCTGTACAAACTACAGCCAGTTTTGGCACAGAACATGTCATACACATGTGTGCAAGAAGGGAGCTGTGCTGACCCTATGGATATAGCCGTGCTCCTTGACTGGGAAAAACCCACCCTGCTTAGTGATCTGGGACTGTAACGATTCTTTCCCCTGTTCTTACAAATGACAATTGGTGCTTGTTTTCTTTTTGCAGCAAACAGCCAGCAAGCAGTCGACACTGTTGACTGCGGGGCAAATCATGGCTACTGCCAGTTTGGTCCCTGCCCTGCTCTTTTTACTTCCATTTGGAACCTGTCGGGATGGAGAACAAAATTGCTGCAAAAAGGCAACGCAGATCTCTGGGGAGTCGTCGGTACATTGGCAGTGAGAGCTGCTTTGCTTTTCCTCCCTTTGTTGCTATCAGACAAAAATCTCTTAGAGCTGGAGTTCAGGTTGCCACCAGCAAGGGACAGAATCATAGTATCAAAGAGAAGTCAGGCTGGAAGGGACCCAGAGGGGCAATTTAGTGCCCCCCCCCCCACCTAAGGCAAGAACATCCCTAGCCAAACCATCCTGTACAGATTCATTGTTTAACCTGTTAGTAAAACTACGGTCAATCCTGACACACTCAACACATAACACCCTAGCCTGTCACAGGTGGAGCAGGGGGACCACAGGGGCCATCATCTTGCTGTTGCAAAGGCTGTTAATATAACACTTGAAAGATCCCAAGTAGAGGGTCATGCCCCCTGCTACAGAGAAAGGCAAAAACCACCACCATCTGCACCAATCGTACCATAGGGTAAAATGTCTTCCTTTCCTCAGATATGACAATCAGTCTGACCCTGAGCAGAAGGGCAAGACCAGTTAGCCAGAAACCCCCAGGTCTCAGTCCCTGCAAGAACATTGGCACATCCCAGTCAAAATCGCCAGCGTTGGTGATTCAAGGAGATAAGTGCAGGGGTTTGGGGGAAACTGTACCTCAAGCTTCAGACAAGCAAGAGTGTTGGCTCTTCTGGCATAAATCACAGTGGATCCATGGAAGACAAAGCTAAGGAAAGCCTGGGTGACAAAAGGAAGGCTGCCCTTCTCAGACAGGGCACACAACCAGCCCTCCGTCTCCATGAGTCAAGTTACCCAAAAAGACACAAAGACCCAAGTCCCCAGGGCCCTGTCAGAGCTGAACGGTTAAGAGATGCCTTGGCACAGCTGCATTCAGGCACATTGCGAGTCCCCGGTGCAGGGATTTCCCCTGTAAGGCAGGAAAAGTCCTTGGTGCAGAATCAGAGTCCGCCAAAAGCTTGCAGCTGCACCATAGAGTGCACGCTTTCAATTGGCTCAGTGTAAATTATGCACACGTGGCGGTCAGCAATTGGCTCGCTGGCCATATAAAAGGCTTGGGTGATATCCGCCCAAGTTGGAGGAGAGCTCGAACACACGTAGGGAAAGATCCTCACGTGTACTTCGGAGCCACGGAGGGGCCTGATCAACCACCAGTGACTCCCCGTCGCCGTCGCCATATCCCATACCCCGTGTGAGTGTGAGCATCGGTGTGCCTGTCTACAGTTTTCTTTTGTCTGTCTACGGATTGTGCCTACACTGCGTACCTCGTGTATACAGCTTGTAAGTAAAGTTTTTTTGTTTCAACCACTGCTGCCTCTCGTCCAGCTAACTCCACTCTATCAGCGGCCCCATTCTGCTGGCGTTTCTTGGCCCCCACAGGCCCCTCGCTCCCAGTGAAAATCAAACACAAAACAAAACAGACTCTCCCTCTGCCTGAAGAAGGGTGTTTGTACCAAAAAACTTTGCAAAGAACAATTATTCCAACTATTTAGTTGGTCTAATAAAAGATATCACATTTCCCCAAAAAACCTTGTCTGCTTTGACCTACAGGTATTCAGTCCATTCCCACCAACACTAGACAGTCCGATAGATATGCCTAGCAGTTGGAGCTGCGCCCATGGAGAAGATGCCCAGTTAGGAGCTGAGCACCCTTCAGTAATGTCAGTCACCACATTGCACCTCTGCTGTACTTTCTCTGCCTGTTCTTGTTGCGTTTGTACCAGAACAGGATTAGGGTTGCCACCCCACCCAGATTGGCTGGGACTCTACCAGAATTGGCACCAATCTCCCAGTGACTATTGAAAGCAATCTAGGAGATCGATATTGTGAACAGGTTGAACAGTACAATTAATGACATTGTGTCAAAAAAACTCCCCGAATAGCTTCAGTCAGAGTTGGCGACCCTAAACAAGATATGTGCCATGTGGTCATAAGAGCATTGCTCCCGGAGAACAGGTCTCTAAAGCGGCAAGAAGGAAGCCTATATGGGTGCATCCAGATGAACACCCATGTGCCTCTTATAGCATCTCAAACCCCTTTGAGATGCTGCAAGAGGCATGTGCAGGAACAAAAAAAAATGTTCCCTGCTCTGCAAATTTGCACCGCTTCTATTTGAGCTGCTGCAAGCGCATGTGCTTGCATGCGTGCTCTATGAGTCCACATTCTCCAGCAACTACTAACACATCAAAGAGTCAGTTTGGGGGCAAGTCAAGTGGTGCTAGGAGTGTGCATACACATGTGACATACGCCAGAGCAGCAAGTTGTCTCCATTTTGCCAGCATTGATGTTTTCTTTTTTTTTTCTGGCCAACTCACTGAACAAACCCAGATAGCTATACTGTTACAAGGCAGAGCTACAGGCCAGAATCAGCATCACCTAGGGTTGGGTATGGGTCAGGAAGGACCATGCTCCATCTATGCCATATGCCGTACCTCTGAGAGATGCCCCTTTCCATGCTTTCAAAACAGGACTGCATGTCGAGAGGCCTCCTGCTGCTGTGTTACATGGTGGGTGGGGGGAGACTTTCATCCTACAGGATGACTTTTCAGTCATGTCTCTAATAGCAAAGAAGTGGGTGGAATCACTTCGGGTGGGATTACATTGTGCTGCGTGTTGGACCCAATTCTCAGTGGGTATAAAGAGACATCCAAAAGGATCTGCACCAAATGACTGGGGCGTTCCAGCCCTGACTTTAGTTCATCGTCTTTTATTCTGTGTTGTGGGACCTGTAGCCTGCAGGACCGTCAAGGACCTTCAAGAGGACAGCGCTGGCTTTCTGAGCTGGGAACTAGGGGAGCAGCTGTGTTCAGATGGGTGGTACTTCGCTCTTAGGCGAGGTAGCAGGTCCCCCTGTTTAAATGGGTCTCATATTTCTGTTGTCATAACATAACTGTGCTGGATTTAATACCTACCATTCAGTCACCCAGGGAAGGCTTTCCCTGGCTTGTATTACACTGAATATTGGGCAAGATCAGGGCCTGCCAGCTGAATCCAACCCTCAAAGAGATATTATCTGGTTCTTCAAGCATGCCAGAAATTAATGATACTGGCAGGGAAGTTTATAGTCCCACGTGGCTAAGTTTTGTTCACAAATACACCATCCAGTGCTGGAATAGCTAACAGAGGGAGGTAGCTAGCCGTGTCAGTGTGAAACCAGGCAGAAAGCAGGGTAGATATGCACCTTCATACGCAAAGTAAGATATACAGAAAGAGGACAAGACCTCATGAACCCCAGTTTAATTCAGCAGATGCTGTGAAAGGACAGCGCAGACCAGAGCATTAAGTGGAGTGAGGGATTAGGATATGCTCCGGGGGCAGAGCACTTTGACCTCCCTGGACACCCCATCACTGACCTCAGGATTACCGTTCTCAGGCAAAAAACATAAAAATAAAACCCAGTTTGAACAGGACATTGGGGAACAAAAAATCATCTACAAACTGGACTGTGTTCAGCATGGTATAAACAGGGACGACAGAGTCTTATTCCATTACCGGACATCGCTTTTGTGACCCCTTTATTCTGATGGCATCTTTGCTTGTATGCCTCTCGCAGCACCCGCCTCTCTTTCCTTCTGCTTTCCCACCTGTGATATTGTAATCGCTCACTCCGCTTCGTACTCTGCTCTCTGTTGTCCTTTCACAGCATCTGATGAAGTGAAGCTTGTGCTCTCTCTATATAGATCTCGTGTAGTTAATCTATAAAAGTGTGTATCTACCTTGCCACCTCCAGCCCCTCTAGGATGGAGCTGTGTTAATGCAGCCTGCTCCTGGGAAATGTTGGCAGACCTTGGCCCAGATCATCCCAATGGTCCCTTCTGTTAAAGACAGGGCAATAAAGGCAGAACCTGTTGGCATGAGACTGAACGTCGTGTTTCACCTTGTTTAATGGGTAGAAGCCAAACCCCTGAGAGTCACTTCTCTTTGCGCAGGCCCACGAGCCCCTGTGAGTCTCCAGAAAGGATCTCTGGCAATCTGAGAGCCATCCCCTTACTTCTAAAGGCATTGGATCCTGTTCCCATGAAAGTCTGACATGCTTTGCCTGTAAGCAGTGAAAAGTCCTGTCACCTGTAGGGTATCCAAAAGAGAGAGCTCATTGAACCTTCCTTGATAGAAATTTCCATAGATTCGTGGATTGTTAGGGGCTGGAAGGGACCTTGCAAGAGCATCAGGTGCAGCCCTCCTGCACTAGGCTGCTCTCCTTTTAATAGAAGCAAAATGATGGTGCTGAAATGTGCTTGTGTATGTCTTGGGGAGGTTGTTTCTACCAGGCCTTTCTGTAAAACAATCCATTGCTGTTGTTTAATTTTTTTTTTTTATATTCAATGATTCCAGATGGAAATAAAATACATGATAATTATATATGTGTGTGTATATATATATATATGTGTGTGTGTGTGTGTGTGTGTGTGTGTGTGTATTTGTATATGTATATATGCATATGTATGTAAGTATGTATGTATATGTATATATATGTGTGTGTATATATGTATATATGCTGAAGTAGAATATGTGATCATATATATAAGAGCTAGATAGATAGACAGCACAACCTTTCATGAACCCAACCCCTGCTATGCGTTGAACACACATGAGGGTGTTTATGCCATCAAGGTCTATGCATCTCTATGGTCCCATGAGCACACACTGTAAACGGCAATTGAAAGCACAATTCATTAAGTTTTAACACAATGCAGCTCAAATTTCTAGACTTCAACATAACCGCCATCCTTCGTGATACACGGTTCAATCTGATTTTCTAACTCATAGAAAAGATTCCCCAGTTGCTGCTAAGTGATTTCATGAATTGCATTTGTGATCCTTACCTTATGCATAGCTTACATGATGCTAAAAAACGTAATGAATTCTGCTTTCAATTGATATTTACAGTTTGCTCCTATCATGTGTATATCCAAAGTTATTAAACTTTAAAGTTGCACAAGGACTTTATAAACACCCTGTACTTATATATATATATATAAGT
>JAGPOW010003642.1:5670297-5690591 GCA_030014935.1 Caiman crocodilus | reverse complement strand
GTTGCCTCTCCCCAGATGCATCACCCTGCACTTGTCCACGTTGAATCCCATCCTGTTCCTGTCCGCCCACTCCTGCAGCCGGCCCAGATCCCGCTGCAGTCTTTTAGTACTTTTGAATATGAGTCCTAAATGACTGCCAAGTAACAACTGCACCGTCAACGTCTCATGTAGACGTGGCCAAAGGAACTAAGCACATGCCACTGTAAAAAATTCAACGGAGGCAAGCAAACAGACCTCCAAGTCTTCTGTCCCACCACAAATGCTCCAATTTGTGGCTGCGACAGAAAGTACTAATCCATTGGGCTCCTTTATTTGCTAATGGTTGAAGAGCTCAGGCACTGTGAAGCTGCTCCACACTCTCCAGCCTCCCCAGGTAGGAGTTACTCAGGCTGAAGGGGCCCGGTGCAGCACACCTTAGAAATTGCCGGGCAGGCCCCCTCAAACCCTGGGAGCGTCTGCCTGGCTGCCCCCGCTTACCCAGGTGTGTCCCCCAGGGATATGCCTGGATGAGTCAGGAAAATCAGGGCTTTGGGGGTGGGGGTGTCTGCAAGCAGGGGAACCCAGGTGCACCTGCAAGCATGGAGTGGGGGATCTCCTACAGAAAGTCCCCGTGCTCCACGCTGCTGCCACGTGGGGGTGCTTGGACACACCACGGGGTTTTCATTCGGTGTAGTTCTCCCTAAACTAAACCATCGTTTCCACTGCTTCAATTTGGGGAGGATTAAATCAAACTAAACCCCCATGGTGCATGCACAAGTGTGGGTGCCTGATCCTTACCTGGAGACTTGCTTGCCTGCCTGATGCCCTGACTCCTGACCAAGGGAGGCTTTTCACCACTTCGGTACCATGCCAGCACTAGTACCAAAGGGCCTCAAAACAACCCCAGAGGCTGCTCTTAATCCCTGTCTCCCCCCACCCGGTCTCGCCAGAGCTCAGATGACAGCAGCCAGAGTCTGGATAGCGCTCCCTGTTCGATCGCAACCTTACCCAGCAGCTCATTCCCAATACCATGCCCACAGGAAGGGTTGTGGCAGCCTTATGTTACTCCCAGCACCTTGCAATATGCTGTAGGCTGGAGCGAGGGCCGGAGACAACAATTTTATTGTGTTTTATTTTTTTTGCATCAGGAACTCAACCAGGAAGAATAAATTTGAAAGAGAGGGTGGAAGCAGGGGGCTCCTCTGTATCCTGCAGCTCAGGAAGCATAGGCAACAATTAAAAATAAACAGAAAAGGGGGGAAAGAATAAGACCTGGAAAAAGAAACGGGGAAAGGCGAAAGTAGGTAGCAATTGCTATTAATAGAAAAACAAATGCAGAGAATAAGTAAGGGAAGCTAAGCTGTCAGGGTACATTCCCTGATGGCTGGCAGGACTAAAGACAAGTCATTTTTTTTAAAGATCTCAGGAACAAAGTAAAACCTAAAAATTGGATAGGCCCATTACCAGGTGTCGATGTACTAACAAGCTAAATGGGATGATGAACGAACTTCCTACTGTTTTATGACTAGAAAGGATGGGGGGGGGAACATTGACTATGAAGAATAATATTTTTAATGTATCATGCTGACATTGTAATTGTTTCTAATCATTTTTTTAAAAAGTATGAAAATGAATTCTCCCATTTTGGAGTTTGCCATAAATGTCTGCCATCAGGCATCGGTGATGGACTGTCTCCCTGTGCCTTTCAGTTTGAAATAAAACATCATATTATTCCTGGACATCATGACAAGCCCTGAAATCGCCCTTTCTTCCCACAGGAGAACGAGAGACTGATTGTCAGAGCAGGATCTCTCGGTGTCGGGACGATGTCCTGCACATCTAACCTCCGGGGATGCTGCATCATTGAGCGTCTCATGCAACATTTCCTTTGGCTGCGAAGAGTCTGATCCAGAGAAAGTCCAAAAGAGCAGGGTATAAATTGAAAGAAGAACCAGCAGCCCTTGAATTCCCCCGTAAAGTTGGCGCTTCCTCTCCTTTGAATTAAAGCAAGCTTCTTTTAGATCTGCTAAGCAATTATGTGTGATGGCGTTGTGGGAGTAGGGGGTTGCAGGCAGTTTTGGTCTCCAAAAAAATCCATTTCCCTTCACTTTTTTTTTTTTAACAGAAAAAAATGAACAGCCTAGTAAAGAATCCCTGATGCATATTAAGCCACTTGAAGTATTTGCAGATGTGCCTCCATGTGTCTCTATGAAGCCCCATGAGTACATCTGTATCACCCTATCACTCCCTTACACCTGCTATGACCCATCCCAGGTTGGGGTGTCGGAGGAGCTGGCTCAGTCATCGTGTGTGCATCGGGTGTGCTCACCCTCTATGCCCTTGGGTAGCCAAGCAGTCCCCCTGCCCTGAAACCTGGTGCCAGAGTCTCCAGATGTGGCAATAACCGGCAAGCTCCTTTGCAGACATTGAAGGACGGCACAAAGCTGTCAGGCGGAGAGACTTCAGGACAGTCCCCCAACACAAGCCCACAAAAGGCAAGACCCTGTAGACAGAGGGTGAGGGACTCCTGACCAGACCCCTCTGCCACTTTGACACAGTTGTGTTGAAGGGGCGTGCATTAGGTGCCTCGGACTGCAGCAAAGCATGTGATGTGACCACTTGGGAAATCTTACCCCAAAGGAGCCAGATCCTGCTCCTCTCACCCTTAGGGTTTCCCACCGCAGTCCTCATGTGGAAGCCTGGTCTCAGCACTGATGACCCAGCCTGGCTTCGGGAAAGCTGAGCAAGGCAAGCATTGGGATGAGCTGCTTCAGGTGGGATGACACCCGCTATAAAAATCCCGCCTCCACTCCCTTTCCCCACCTCCATCCCCAAAGCACAACAGCTCTGCAACTCTGCATGGCCCAGGGTACAGTCCAATGTGTATGTAAGATGAGATCTGTGCTGGACTGGTATTTCTAAGTACTGTTACTCCCAGTCGTCCCTTTATGGCAGATAAATAATACCCCTGCAAAACACTGCATCCCAGACACCGGTTTCAAAGGCTGCACAAAACAGGGAGCTCACACAGTTGAACTCAGAAAACACTACAAAGCAATGGGGGGATACAGGTGCCTCAAGGCTTTCCAGGAGGATGTAGCATGACATTTGCTACGCAGCCATTGCACGGGCCTTCATAAGTGATGCAGCAGCAGAAAAGGCCAGTGTCTTGTAGTGGTTGGGTATGCAACTGCACTCACAACGCGGGCCAGGGAAATCAAGTCTCTCTGCCGCTGCCCTGGTGGCCTCTTTGCCTGAAAGATGGAGGGAGTTCAGAAATTAAGGAAATGGTTATGTAGATTAAGCACAAGCACCGTCCAGATATCATTTGGAGAGTTTGATGGGGAGTGAAGGAATGAAGTGAAGCAGGGTTTGAATTACACTTTGGTTCTTGGGGTGGGTCTGCCAAAACAATTAAATTGGTTCATTGGAAAGATGAATCCTATTGAGACAGCCCCCCCAGGTTATGATTTTCAAATCTTATAGGGAGGCTTTTCTCTTATGGGGAGGACCACCTATAATTCAGCTAACACTGAATGGACCTTCAGGAGTGCTGCAAAGGCACCTCTCTTACCATTAGAGCTATGCCAAAGCCCAAACTAAGTTTTGCTGCACATTGCAGAGGCATTTCTGAGTCTAAGTTAGCATCAAGCAATTCATTAACAGGCATGATCAATAGAGGCTCATACCCATCTTTCTCATTTATTACTCTATGTTATACACCTGTGGTGAGCTGACCTGCAGTTGGATCTTCTCTTACCTGCGGGGATCTGGAGCATGAGGATGAAAATGGCAAAGAAAAAGTATAGGATCCTCATGGCAATAGGTTTGCCAGGAGCTCAGCATCACTAAAAAGATGCTACTGAGCGAGGGGAGCTAGAGATGGACCCTGTACAGGACTCAGGGGAGTTTAAAAGACTGAGCTTTACAGAGCCTCCGTGGATCGAAACAGCATGTAGAATATATTGCAGCACACTGGAATCGCCGTGATGCGGTAGGTTAGCAATGAAGAGTATTGGCTCTATAGAACTGCACGTGCTTTCAGAGCCTTCCCTGGAGATACCGCTCCGGGAGGAAATATCCACTTTAAGCACATGTCTGGTAAGTCATTTCAATTCACCTGTCACTTCGAGCCGGCTTCACGTGGGTCTTTGCATGTCAGTTCCCTTGACCAAAGTGCAGACTGGAATCATACTGCATGTTGCTTGATTAGCCAAAATAGGATTAGAAGCAAATAAACAACTACAGAAAGCAAAATAATGGCAGAGGATCCTGTCTACGGGAGGATAAGTTCTCCACGTGATGGCAAGCTATACCAAAAGCAAAAAATTAACTCAGGTAAATCCTGGTCTTCTCACGGTCCTGTGACTTCAGCAAAGCTGATCCTAGGTGTTTATGTATTTGACTGAGCAGGTGACTTTTTGGTACCAACATGCAACACTAAGCCCCTAAATGCAGACTGTTATCCACTTTGTGTCAGCTATGTTCACAATGAAATTAGGGGCCTGTCTATAGGGTTTGACCAGACCATCCTAACATGAAAATAGAGAGAACCACAGCAGTGACTTGCATGCTTAGAAGGACCCACCTGTTAATTATGACAGGCTACATCTCACACATAATATGTAGACAGTGGCATAAACTATCACAGTTTCTTCCATTTCAACAGTATTCTGTGCTGTATTATTTCTATTACATGTGAATATGCAGGGCAAGGGTTTTACACAAGGATATATTCGTATAGACAGTGGTGCACTCTCGCATCCATTCACTCTCCATATGTCGTATGCAAGTTTGCAGAATAGATTTATATATCAAGAGGTCTCTGTGCAATGTGAAGCCAAACAGCTGATATGAAATGCTACTCTAATGGCTTGATAATGTTTTAGGATGGTTCCCCTACCTAACACGTTCACATTTCATTGTGTGTTCTGTATTAGAAAATAAATGAATTGCTGTGTCTCTTGTGATTATTAGATGTTGTTCTGCCAATATAACAACATCTTTCTGTGCATTTATTCATGACATTTCTCTTTCAAAATACCAGATCCTGTTCCACCAACTGGGCTCCTAAGTAAACTTAGCATAAGTGCTATTTTATTCCTCCCCACCAAACCCCGGCCAAACCATGAATGCAGCCCCTTTTCTAACATGCCGTCATCTTTGCCATAAGACTGCATCACAACAGTGAACCAAGGAAGAGGAGGACCCATTCACTTTTTGCATTAACAGTTTCTCAGGGACTCGAGCAGGGTAGAATAGCATTGCACTTAGGTGTCGAAGTCCCTTTAGGGGCCTAACAGGTGTACAAGGATCCGGCTCATTTTCTTTTTGCATTAACAGTTTCTCAGGGACTCGAGCAGGGTGGAATAGCATTGCACTTAGGTGTCGAAGTCCCTTTAGGGGCCTAACAGGTGTACAAGGATCTGGCCCATTTTCTAAAACATTTGCTCTGCTACTTTGAAGGCGATCACCTTCACATTGAAACTTCCTCCAGTGGCAGGGCTGTTTTGCAGAATTCTTCCGGTGACTTTTTAATTTTGATATAACTCCCAAATGTTGCAATAAACTGCTGTATAAGGTAAGAGGTCGATCTTCTGTATGCCTGTAACGAACAGTCGAGTTTGTTGAAGCTGTGGTCCTCCAGAAGTAGGGGGTTACAAACTTCCCCCACCAATTGCCCTGAACTTTCTGGTGGCTAATCCAAAGGCTGGTTGGCTGGAGGGAATTGTTACTGCGGGATCACAACAACCTTGTGGGATCTGTGATACACCAAAAGAGAAGACGCGGTCCCCTGGCATAAATCGGTACTGCTCTTTCTCTGCAAAACCAAGGGCCTGATTCTGATCTTCCCTACATCCGGTTTAATGACTAGCGCTCCAGTAGAGCTACTTCTGACTTACATGGGTGGGTGTAATGGGATGAAGAATCCAGCCCTGGAGCAGCTTGGTCTAAATGCTATTGCTCTGCTTCTCTGTGGTCCTGTTTTGGTGAATCGTGGTGAGATCTCTGCATACACAAGGACAGGGTCAGCGGCTTTGTGCTCTCATTTAATTTCTTCAGTGGAGCCAGGTCCCATGGGCACTCTGGCCATCCAAAGGGGAAATGACAGCTGTGGGGTTCACAAGAAAGTGGGGCAGAGGGAGCAGCAGCCTGTCCTGGAGCACGGAGGAAGTTATCCCTCACGTGCTGAAATGCTGATGGATGCAGCTTCTTGGAAAGCGTGGCCAGGAAGGATTTCTAACAGGTAAAAAGAGGGGATACAAGTTTAAGCACTGGAGCTCACTGAGACCTACAGCGATGCTGGCAGACATGTTCGACAAGGGTAATTTAATTTCTACAGACACATTCTACAGGGTATTTTAATTTCTGCTCTGAATGGGATAAAACATGGATTTCTCAGAAAAGCATGAAAGAAACCCCCCCCCCCCAGCTTCCCAGCAAGGGACACGTGTGTGCATGTCACCAATACCATCTCACAGCAGCTCGCTCTTATTCAGAGGGGATCAACATGAGTGGGTGCAGGGGCCGCCTTTTGGGGTTTCTCCAGATTGTGAGGTTCTTCGCAGCCCAAAGGAGCAGTGCTGCACATTTGGTTTGATACAGGAACCAGTGATCTTACTGGTGAGGTAGCTCTCCCAAGTCCCCCGAGAGCCTGGCCAGATCATCCATCACTTCAAACCCTGCACACACAAAAAAACCAAAGTCTTAGGGCTGTCGGTGATCCACAGCACGGTAGGCTGCCGCCATGGTCAGTGGCTGACGGTCTGGGACAGACCGTGCTGACCGGTGCAGGCTACAGACCTAGCACAAGCCTAAGTAATTAATACTATGTGCTTAAAAGTTTGCACAAGCTTGCACTGAAGCTATTATCAGTAGCCTAGGAAAGACGAATAAAAACCCTGTTGATCCAGGCCACTAATGTTAGGCTAAGCCAAGAGCGAACAACTGCATTTTGGAAAGTAGTGATTAAAAGTATTAATCTTGTCTCCAGCCCTCGTCGCTCTCCTGCCCCTGCTGCAGCAGATTGTTCAGGGCAAAGATTGGGCTTATAAATCACACAACCTAGCCTCCGCCGCCCTCGTCTCTCTTCCCTTTCTCTTCTTCCTCCTTTTTCCTCTCTCTCTCCCTTTCTCTTTTCTCCCTCCCTTTTTCTTTCCAGTTTCCTTTCTCTCAGCACCTGGGACAACTTGGCCCTTGATTTGATTTGATTTGAAGAGTGATTTGGCGGGGGCCCATCACCACAGAGATACTTGGTTATCTCCCAGCCAAGGAGTCTCTTTGCCTACTGCAGCATTATACGCCAGAAAGGAGAGTCAGATCAAATTAGGCAGGGGAACTGTCTCTCAACCTTGTGGAAACAGGAAACTCAAACTTCAGAAAACCAGGCTCCCCTCGCCCTGCAGCTCATTCCCGTGGACTCTTGAACGTACCTTTGACAGCAATTACCCAGCTGCCTACAACTTCCAAGGTACTTGGTGTTGGGGGGACAGATGTCCTTGAAGCATTGCCCCTTGTTCAGTTGGCAGCGAAAATAGCCGATCTGGGGGAATCCTGTGCAATGAAAAACCCTCTTCACGGTCATAGGACAGAGCAGGGTAAATGGGAGCAGAGGTTGCAGGGTGGCTGACATTTCCCATTCGCTGAACAGCCCACTTCCCGAGACCCACCCAGGCCAGCTCAATGACCCACCTCCCCGACCCTTCAACATCACGAGTTGCCACGTTACTTAAAGAGCTGCAGCCCTGTAACCATGAGATGGGAGCTGCTAGGTGGAAAAGAGGGAAGGGATGGGAAAATGTCATTGCCTTCATGGACAATTTCCTTTCCAACCTGCTGCCCTGGCTGTGACTGTTTGCCCCTCCGAGGGGTGATGTCCCAGGCCACATCGCGAACACCAAGGCCGAGCTGGCTCAACAGAGGCACCGAGGGCTTCAAAAACCCTTTTACGCTTGAACCATCCTAGAGAGCTCCTGGGGACACTTGGCCTTTTGAGATAGCTTTTGACCCAGATCTTTGCATTTCAGGTGCTTACTGAAATGTGGCCAAAAGTCCCATGGCCAAATCACAATGCTAGACTTATTTTATGAGATAAGGAGGAAGTGCCATTTCCACGTATTTATCTCTCGCCGCAAGGCTAACTTAATGCCTAGCCCTGTCTGCACAAACTGTCCCAACCCCAGATGATGCCTTTTCTAGACATGAAGTTGGGATGAATTATCATAACTTAATCTATTCACAGGCAAGGTCAATAAGGGTTTGCATTCCTCCTCCTTGGTTATCCCGCCACTTCTTACCTGCAGCAAGCTGGGACATCAAGATGGAAACAGCGAAGAGAAGGTAAAGGACTCTCATGATGGTAGATCAGCCAGGAGCTCTGCTATGTAGAGAAGACACCGCAACAGAGGAAAGGTAGGGACTCCTTCTGCAGACAGGATTTGGGGGTATTTAATAGACAGCATCCTACTCAGCCTCCAAATCTAAATGGCACCTCAAAATACTCGGGTACGATTTCTTAGTATGGCTGACAAATATTCTCTGTATAATACTACACAGTCCCATCATACCTTTCTTGGAGAAACATGGCCTAAGAGAAAATCCATTGTACAATACACATATGGTGAGTCATTTTTATCCACCATCCATCCATAACATTTTATTTTATTTTTATCAATCAGGAACAGGCAGATTGCAAAAGGGCAGATGGGGGGATTAGTGCATGTGGATGTGGTTTATTGGGCAAGATCCCATTTAAAGCAATGAAGCAATTCCAGAAAGCAGAAGGAAGGTGGATAAGGATCTCGTCGCAGAAGCATGTAAGAACAAATTCATTAGGTGAGGTAACAGTTCACAAAAGAGCAAAGGTCCAAACCACTAACGCAACGATGCTGCTGGTCCAATGCAAGATATCCACCCAAGAAATGCTTGCCTCTGACACAATTAAAGCAAAACTTTATCACAGCAATTTTCTTTCACCTGTTTTCTCTTCTACTTTGCTTTGGTACCAACACGGCCATTGAACCTGGAAAGGCACAGGCTCATCTATTTGTGCTCACACATATCATCCCTTGGAAATATAGGATTGCCCCCGGTAGCTCTTCAAAGAAGTCTCGAGTCAATTTGAGAATATCAGACAGGTGACTTTTGCGTAAGAACGACAGTCCACTTACTTATGACATAAAAAAATTAGCCAGAGCATACAAAAAGCCATGTAAACTGTCACGCTTTCCTTGGAAGTTTTGCCACAGTCTATGCTGTGATGAAAGGTAAATGCATACTCCAATTTCAATGAAATATAAGCTATTTGTCCTTTACATCATTTTCCCCCAGGCTCCAATTTTCTCAGAAGCATTTCTCTTACCCAAACCACCGTGACACTTGGACAAACACAATGCCCACATTTTTCCTATTTATCCATGAAAGCCGGCAGAAGAACTGGCACGATAATACTGCCCCAAATCACCCTCCCAGAAATGCTGAGCGGTTTCATCGGCTTGACCGAATGCCATTCAGGGATGGCATTCACCTGACCGCTGGATCTTCGAGACTTCGCAGTGGTCTCTCTGGATAGCACTTTACAGGACAGAGTCAACAGGGCAAATATCAGGAAAAAAACCCATACCGGATAAGAGGTGGTCCTGGCCAGAGGAAGACTGTCCCGCGCCAAGCCTCGCTCTGCTTCAAAGGTTTCGCCCTCCAGGGCAGAACGTGGTCCTGAAACAGTCATTTTTATATCATTTCCAAAGGCCGTTGTGACATGGTTCCTCTCCTTGGAAATGATGTCTTAGACCAATCAAAATACCACTCATGCTTCTGGCCAAGCTTTGAAACATCCAACCGGATGGTGAGTTGTCCCGTCTTCCCAGCCAATGAGAATGTGAGGTATCAACTCAATTCTTGCAGCTTAGTTTTGGGAAAATTTGTGCAAACCATCACGTGTCGTTCTGGTTTGGTAAGAACCGTTAGGCCAGAGCGGCTTGTGCAAAACGTCTTGGGACATCCATGGGGTACAGGGAATTTAGCTCTATTCAGGGGCCGGTCTACTATGAAACTAATGAAGCTGAAGCTTCAGGGCCCCTAATCCCGGAGGGGCCCCAGAAGCGACTTTAGTCCACATTGCTGAAAAATTTTGGATCTACTGTATGAGAAGGGGTTTTTAAAAAACAATAATATTAACAATATAGTGTAATTCGATACAAAATGATAGTAAAAACAATAATTCATCCCCCCCATACCTCGAAAACTATAAGGCATAGGAAATTATTATTCACACCGGTGACTTTGACACGTGAGATAATCCAGTACAGCAATTTTAATCAAAATCTGAGAGGTAGTGGTTAGATTTTTAAAAAAATTTGTGGTGATCTGTTGTGGAACAACCCCACTGAGGAAGATAACAATGGTTACCCAGACCTCGTTGCTGGTTGCAAAGGGGCCCCCATAACAGTTCAAGCTTCAGGGCCCCAAAAATGTAGGTCCGCCACTGGCTCTGTTGCCCCTTCCTCATCTCTCTCTCCAAGTTTCTCTGTTGTGCGGTCCTCAGGCACCTTGGCCAACATGGCTTGCGTCCATCCCTAGAGGGCTGCTTCTCCATCGGCCGTAGAGCTGCCTGCAGACATGTCCATTCAGCAGTCAGAAGCTTCTCCGTGGAAAGTCTTTTTGTGCTCCTTGCCAATTCAGGACTCGTTCCGTGCTTCACCATGCAGACACACCAGCTGATTTCCCTCATTGAACGGTTCGGTTCTCAATAATATTTATGTCTGCATTTACATCCGAGAGGATAGACGGGATTAGCATCTTGAAAGAGAACAGGGTACGAAGGGACTTCCGGAGGTCATCAAGTTCAGCGTCCTGCTTAGAGCAGGGCCATCCCTGTCTAACCCATCGTATCCAAGTGTTTGTCTAACCTGCTCTAAAAGACTCCAAGCCACTGGAACTCACCGTCTCTCCAGCTCAAAGGGATGCTTCTTTCCAGCGTCATTAGATGATCTCTGGAGGTCCCCCTATGCTGATACGATTTCTCTGGGATTATCTGATTGTAAATTGGTTCTGGTGCTGAAGCAGCTTCATCGTGCAATGCTTCTTTCTGAAACCCCCTTGCTACCACCTTCCTGTTGCAGTAGCAGCCTGTTAGTTCATTCCTGCCCCCTGTCCACCAGAGCACTATTTATCCTCACGTTTCTTATAACAGCCTTTTTTGTATTTGAAAACTTTTCTCGATTTCTCTTCTCCGTCTTTTCCTCTCCAGAATACATAGCCCCTGCCCCAAGCTTTCCTCATAGCTCATATTGTATAGGCCTTGAATTATTAGCCATTCCCCCCCACCCAGCCTTACTGCACCATTAAGTCAGAGTCAGCTTGTGGTCTACTATACCTCCCTGTCTTTTTTTCTGCCACGCTGCAGCTCACCCAGTCATTCCCAGTCTATTACTAGGCAGACAAGGCGCTTTGGGTAGATGTGATACCTTTCATTAGACCAACTAAATAGTTGGAAAAATAGTTCTTTGCAAGCTGTGGGGCACAAACGCCCTTCTTTAGGCAGAAGTGGAGGCTGTAGCCATGTTGGTCTAAACACACAAGCAGACAAGGTTCTTTGGGTGAATCGGGTATCTTTTATTAGACCAGCTGAGTAGTTGGAGATCAATATCTAAGCAAGCTTTAGGCAGAGGTTTGATGATGATGATTGCATTTGAATCTTCCATCCAGCGGGCACAATTTTGCACGTATTGAACTTCCGAAACCTCTGCCACCAGGCCATATAATAGACCGTTCAGGCCATCTGGCTCCCTTTTGATCCACTGACAACCGGATGCAGGGGTGGAGGGAGGGTAGTCTAAAAAAGAACATTTTGGCTTAAAGTCGGGTTCTTGTCATTGCACTGCCATGAGGGCCCAGCAGGTGGTGCTGGGAGGCTGCGGGTCGCTCCTTCCAGGTGGGCGTACCATAGGCAGGAGCATCTCCTCCCAGCTGTCCAGGGGTGTTCAACCCACGCTCTGCGGACCCCTGGGGGTCTACAGATTGTGTGTAAGGAGTCCACAAAAGATGACTATGATCAGTCAAAAGTATGTGAATACCCACACATACAATTCAAGGGGGTCTGCACCTCCATTTGACATTTTTTTAGAGGTCTGCCAAGGCAAAAAGGTTGAAAACCACTAGTCTAGTCCGTCACCTCATCCCTGGGAGCTACATGTACAATGGGAGGCACTTTATTTGCTCTCTCCAGTTCCTGAGGACAAGACCCTACCCCAAATCCAAAGAGCTCCTCATCCCCACGTCCTCCTAGGAGCACTTTCTTCCTGCTCACACTCCTGCTCCACATGCCCCAGACCTGGGATCCTAGGAGGTCCTGAAAGATCCCAGATACACCATGGTGCACCTGATACACCATCCCGGGACACCTGGATACCGGATACCCCGTGGAAGCCACATGTGGGAGACAGGGAGGATTTAGATGGGACACCGTTTCAGGGAGGTCCATTCCTTCCTTCCTGGGCACTCACATGGTCTGAAATCAAAGTATTCAAGCACCTTACAATCTTTCCTTCATGTATTTTAGCATCCCTGAAGCCCTACAAGGTAGGGCAGTCCCCTTCTCTTCACCTTACACTAGGGCCAAGGGATAAATCGGCAAAGGGATTTAGGTACTCGACTACTGTAGCCAAATCCACTGGCCTGAGTGGGGATCCTGTATCTAGGCCCCGGGGGAGGTTAGCGTGGGACCCACAACAGCCAGCACTGTTAAGACTGCATTTGCCATGCCCAGAAGCAGATCCTTTCATGCTGTATCATTAGTGAGTAGGCTGCAGGGTTCGGGTTAAATTTAATATTTAAATTAGCTAAGGAAATGTAATTTAGTTTGCTGAACGGGCAGTGTAAGGTCTGATTATTGTGCTCCTATACACAAGCACAGGCCAATCTTCCTGAAAGCCATGATTTAAGCACAGAGGAAGAACATGAGAGGCACAAAAGGCGAGCTTTGTTAGCGTGGAACGTGGCCAAGGTGAGACAAAAGAGGGGAACGGATATGCTCATGTAGGAAGAAAGGCGATAGACAATGGCCAGGAGATTAATTTATAAAGCACTCTTTTCCATGCCGTCTAGGAAAGCTGAAGGAGAATACATGAAAGGGAAGCGATGAAGAGTAAAAGGAAGTTTTTGGAAAGATAAAGCAAGCTGGATTTGACTGGTTTCTGAAAGGCAGACACCCCAGGAGAAGATAAGGATATTAAAAATCTCCGGCTATAAAACAGATGGCGAGAGAGGGGCTCTGTACCATGCAGATTCTCACCTGTACTGGCTGGTGAGATGTGGGAGAGGGTAGAAGGGCAGGACACAGACTACCTGCAGTTGTCTTGAACTTGCTGAAGTTTCTAAACCTACCCAGCACCCTTCAGTAAGATACGCAATTATTTCAGGAGGATTCTTGATAGGGACATACAATTCAACTCTTCTTATCAAAAGGCAAAGCATAGATTGTTACTTTTAATTACCACTAAGGATTTTGCAAAAGACAGTTGTTCACATTTGGCCTAGCCTAACATTATTGGCCTGGATAAAGAGTCTTATTTTGCTTTCCTAGGCTGGTATTAATGGTTTAAATGCAAGTGTATTGATTTCTATGCAGACTTAAGCACCTATTATTCATTACTTAGGCTTGTGTTTGGTCAGCAGCCTGCACCGGTCAGCATGATCGGCCAGTCACTGACCACACCTGCATCATCAGCCATGCTGTGGGTCATCAACAAACTTAAGATTTCCCCTTTTTTTGTCCAGGGTTTGAAGTGGTAGCTGTTCTGGCCAGGATCTTGGGGAACTGTAAATTCATTGGATCTGCAGTAATGGGAGCTGGATCTGCCGAGCCAGCCAGCTTGGGACAGCTAGAAATCCCCTCTCTGAAGCTCAGCAGAGTATGCTGGTCAAATGCTTGTAGCTATAATTACTGTAAATGGGTGTGACTATTAAAGAAATGATTTGAGCAATGCTTTGGCATTTTATAGAAGCTCACTTAAAGCAATTCTATAATTAACACTGGTCTTTGGATTTAATAAAGACATTTGGGGCAAGTTACTAACATGCTCAATGTCCAGCACAAAGGAGCAGCATTTTTTGGACCTTGGTGTCTACAGTGGGAGTTAGGCAGGAGTTAGGCACCAGAGTCCTTCTGAGGATTAGCCCTACATGTCTTGCCCAATGTCTGTAGCTGAGCAGGAAATTCAATCCAGATCTCCCAAATCCCAGGGCGGTGACTTAATCTAGAGATTAAGTGTTGCAAGCTCTGGCAAAAATCAGGTAAAGGGTTTTTGTTTGTTTTTTCCTCTCATATCCTCTCCTGAGTCTCTGCAGGGCTTTGGGGCATAACCAGGAAATTATGCCTTATGCCAACCACCTTCAAAAGCTTTGTATGTGGGCCTAATAATAGGTCTTACCAAATGTATCTGTGGTTAGCAGCCTTTGCCGAGAGCAAAGCCCCTGTGTGCTGAGTACTGATGAGCAGGTACGTGGTAAAAGAGCTTGTGCCCCAAAGAGCTTGCAATGCAAGGATCAAACGCTGTGCCATGTACAAACGACCCAAATAGCCAAGACAAAGAGGCGCAGTCAAAGGATAAAGTGGCTCAATGAAGGTCACAGCAAGGGTCTATGCAGAGGTGTGTGCTGGATATTGGAACTCGGACCAAGAGCAAAACTTTGGGTTTGGAAGAATAAGCTGCCAGATACAACTACTTTGTTCAGTAAAACTACAGCCTGTGGCTGAGAGTATGTGGGAACTGTCATGGGCTGGGATTTCAGAAAAGCATGGGATGCATTTCCAGAGCGCCTCCAGAAAACCCGTTCCAATCTGGACCATGGAATGAATATGTAGAAGTTGATCCGGGGTCACCTGGCAGAAACAAAAGGCTAGCAGCTATCGAACAAGATACACTCTTCTTTCCTGCCTTAGGTGCAAACTGGAGACATGG
Source organism: Caiman crocodilus (assembly GCA_030014935.1). NCBI lineage: Eukaryota > Metazoa > Chordata > Crocodylia > Alligatoridae > Caiman > Caiman crocodilus. The sequence continues at coordinate 5,675,652 of JAGPOW010003642.1, read as the reverse complement.
AGGCAAAATATACTTGTTCTCCAAGCTTAAAACCCTTCTCTTCCACAATACCTGCTAGAACATGATGGCTGTGAGGCAGCCAGTATGCTGAGACCATTGCCTGTTGGAGTAACCACTGCTGTCTCATCTCCTCTGCTTGTCTGGATCCATCCTCTGCCTCTTGCCTTATACTTGCATTGTAAACTGCATAGCACCGGGACTGTGGTCGTTGTTCTATGTATGCACAGCGGGACTCTTAGACACTATATTATTATAAATGTAATATAAATAATAAACCCACAGTGATAAGGGCAGCCTCTGTGCGTGGCAGGTAGCGGATCAGGGAAGAGGCAGGGAGCACAGAGGCAGGTGGGGCTGGGAGCAGAAAGCCGAGTGGCAGACCAAGCAAGGAGCACAGGGCATGAGGCAGAAAGCAGAGCAGCAGACCAGGCAGGGGAAGGGGATCTGAGTGGCACTCAAGGAAGGTGCAGGGTTTAAGTCATGGCACTCCTGCCAAAAAGGCTGGCCCTGTTGTTATAAATCATAACAATGCCCCAAGCCAGGTCCTCCTAGGGATGCATCCTGCACGCTTACACTTTCACACCACACACACCAGCCTTGCCTGTAGACAATGGCAGACTCTGATGGCTGCAGACCTGTGTGGTGAAGCGGGTTGGGCCTGAAGTCGGTGTGAGGTTGCGCTGGTGGAGCCACCCTCAAAGCTGTTTAGCGGCTCTGGCTCAAACCCAGGCCGCCTTGCTCAGCAGTGTGATCAAGTATCGGCATGCATCCAGGAGGGCACGCTGCTTACACAATCCTCTTAGGTGTGACCCACTGGCTGGAGCCACGGGTGTAGCGCAATGATGGTTTCTGTATTAGGACTGAAGGAGGTTCACATGCAAGGGCCAGCTGGGTGCACGAGACCTCTCGTTGTGAGGCAAGCAAGACTCCGGCATGTCACCTCCTATCCAACGAAGTCCTAACTAAGGCTGCTTTAAGCATCCTAGATGAGGATGGTGAGAGTAGGAGGAAGCCTCTAGACAACGTCTAAAGCTGGGGTTTGTAGAGCCACGCTCTACCTGGCCAAATGAGACCAATTTGATCTGTTAGTCTGACCTCCTGTACAACACAGACCAGGGATTTCCATCTGGGTTACCTGCTCACAGGGTGCATCTACACAAGGCATGTAATGCACAGTAGCCTAATAACACTGCACAGTAGCACGGCACAGCACAGGTAGAGCTAATATGCTCCTGCGCAGTATTATTAGGTGACTGCACAGTGGTGTCACCAAGAAGGTGTTCGCCAGGGCCACTGAGTTACTGCGCATTTACTTAGTACTCCATTAAGCAAGTACTAAAGGAAAGGTGCAGTAAGTACTGTGCATTAATAAACATGTAGACATGGCCAGTCATGACCAAATTTTCTGAAAGCTCACTGCCTTGGGTCTACATGGAGGAGTCACAGGGGTATTGTCGGGGACGTGGACACTTTCCGAAGTGCACAGGAGTCTGGACAGTCACTTTGCTGGGGCCACCCGACCTCAGTTGTCTTTCCTGCCTTTTGCAAGGGCGTTGGACCTGATGATCCTGCGAGGTCCCTTCCAGCCCCTTACAATCTGTGAATCTATGAGTGTGCAAGGTGCCCAGGCGTTACTCATTTCAGAAGTTAGTGAAGATCTCTGTGCCCACCCTCAAGGCCATGCCAAGGTCAAAGGGCAGAGGAAGGGTTAAATGCACCAGAAATGCCTCCCTCTACCAGGCAGGCCCTGTCTGCAGGGCTGACGAAGGGGCTATCTATAGCTGAGCAGCTAGCTCCATATTTCAAGCAGAGTACACCCTGAGCAGCACAAAAAACTGACTTCTTCCTTTCCATCCCATGAGGACATGCTTCTTCATAGATATCCCCAAAACCACACACACCGCCTTCTTGGTGGCCATATCTCACTGCAAAGCCACCTCCTCTTTTCAGATGGGATGATGGCTGCATGGTACTAAAATGCTTTTGCCAGAAGTCTTGATTTCCCCCTGAGGAAGACCAGGGGACAGGTTGAAGTGGGAGCTAGAGAAGCCATATAACTTGGCAACGTGGGTTCATTCTACCTGGGCTCCTCTTCTCCCCCTGGCTGATGGAAAGCCACTATTCAGGCTTGTGTTTGGAGGAGAAAACAGTGGCAGGGTAATCCCCAGTGTTTGTTAATAAAAATATCCCTGAACAGAAGGTGGGACATACCATACACAGGCTCTGGCAGAAATCATGACACCATACTGCATCCCTGCACTCAAAAACCAGCTCTCCCACTTCTCACTTGCTTGGGACCCCCCCATCCCTTGGAGCATCCTCATGAGCCTGTCCCTCATTCCTTGCCCTGCAAGACCCTGCCATTTGGGTGCTGATATCCTGGTTAGACACAGTGCCCTCAGATCCCCACAGGTCTGATTCAAAACACCATTCATTCATTCAAAATCACCATCCATCTCAGTGTACAAGCTAGACAGGGAAACTGAGGCACATAACGTTGTTGCAACAGCTAACCCAGACATATCACGAGCAGTACCATAGTCTGTCACAGTTGGGCATCAGCTTTATCCTTTGTGTACTGTCCAGCTGTTTTGCAGCATGCAAAAATATTGGGGTCCCTTACTGCTGGGTACCAAGAAAAGTGCTTTCACACCCATGTTTCTGGGCTTGTTTGGAAAATGGGAGCAAAGCTGGTTGCTTAGAGAATCAAGTATGGGAACAGGGCAAAGGAGGCCAGCTTTCTTGGTCCCAGCTCTTGGACAAATAATTTCACCTCAGTTTCTACACCTGTGAAATGGGGATAATGATACTGCTAAAGTTTTTGCAAAAAAAGGAAAAGCCTTCCTTGTAAAATACTTTCAAACCTACTTACATAAAGTGCTATGTAATGGCTAGGTGGTGTTTTACTATTGTCATCGTTACTGAACCCCAAACCTGGTCAAAGAGCACTGATTGTCACACCATCAGTTTTCAGCTTTGCACAACTTTCCAAAACTCCTGCAACACAAAAGAGGAAAATAAATCCTGAGATGAGCCACCTAAGTAGGTTTAATTGGACTGGCAGGTGCTTTCTGGTTTGATTAGTTTCTAAGTGGGTCTCGTGGTATCTAAAAGCATCCTGAACTCTCCCTGCCTTTGTTCAGTTGGAAGTGGGTCGGATGGAAACCTGAAGAGAGAGTTGGGATTTTCCACTGTGCATTGGGGGAAATATGCAGAAGTGATGTGCATTTCCCAACCCCATGGACCGCTGTCCTGAACCGTGCAACTTTCCACTGCGCACTCATCCCTAACCCTCTGCCATCCAGAAGCTGGCCCCCTCCCAACCAAAATAAAATGGCTGGTCTCCTAAGGGAAAGGCATTACCTGATGGCCTTTTACCACTCCTGAGGGCTTCAGCTAAAAGCTCATTCATAGCCACTCAGACCAGAAAGGGCATAGATACAGTGCAAAAAGTAACCTGCCAGACTCTGAGATCTGGAAGCACAAAGAGCACATTAGATGCACTTTATGTTTCATGGCCTGTCGACATTTATTTCATAAAGGTGCTTTACAGCTGGAAGAAAATCTCTCTTAAATTTTGGCCTCTCCACGCCCGCTCCTTTACAACCACAAAGGCCTGAAGAAGCTCCAAATCATTCCCCCGATGCTTTTGATGATAACAGGAAAGCCTGGATTGGACTTCCCTGATATCCCCGAGGTTTAAAACCAAGTGGAGGAGGGAAAAAAAGACTTTTCCAAATAATGGAAAACAAATGATCTTCAGACTTGATACAGACCTTACAAAGAAGCAGTAGAGGATGCAAAGCCAAAGGGTGCGTTACTTCTTTCTCTGCAGGGAACTTGGAATAACCCAAGAAGGAAATGCTCAGAGTGCAAAAGACTTTCAGTTAATCCCCAAGCTGGTTCGGAAAATATCATTCCTGCTTTCCATTGAAGGCGGGGGGAAGAAGGGAAGGACAAGCTTCTCACTCCCCAGAAGGTACAAGGAGAGTGAATATGTGACTGGGGAAGATGGGCATCCTTCCCGAACCCCAGCAGCAAGGAATAGTCCTGCTAGCTACCCTCTGAAAAGCCCATGGGCATCCAGGCCTGGCTGGGTTTTTTTCCTGAGGATGCCAGTTGGGGAGAAGATGCCGGTGGGCTGTTTCCAAGGTGTAAAGCAAAGGAGATACCAGGTTTTGCTGGGAGGAGGGAAAGGATGACTGGGTACAGTCTAGACTGCATTGCTCTCAAAAAACCAAGGAGTTCAGAGGCTAAAGGATAAGGATAAAGCTGGTTATTCAGAGAGCAATACCTGCTCGCAGTTTAGCGGGTTTTATACATTTTATAAAATGTATAAAATATTATATATATAAATGTTATATATAATATAACATTTTATAAAATAATAGAGTTTTATACATTTGCAGCTCAGTGATTGGCATAGGCTTCCTGGGACTTTTACAAACTAACCTTTTACTACCTTGATTACCCTTGTGTCTAACACGCAGCGCACAAACACCCTTGGTTGCAATCATGCTCCCATATGCTCTAAGTTTCACCTTCTTATTCTCATAGTACACGGGTTTTGTTTTCATTTTTTCAAACAATGGATTCTGGTTTTACATTGACCTGTGCCCCAGCACAGTATCTAATTTAAAAGTTACCATTAGTCCTTTGGTGTCCAGAGTGATTGTTCAATCCTTATACGAATTAACTTATTTTTGCATTGTGCCAGTGAGTGATTATTTCTCTTCCTTGTTACATAGAGCATGGATGACTGGTGCCTCCTGAGTCGGGGGGCACTTGCCCTCCCTGCCACCCCCAGTGGCTAGTCAGTGACTAGGGGGGGCGGTTACCCCGTGGCCGATTGTACCAACTGAGGAGCAGGTCTCCCGTGGCTGATCACGCCAACTGGGGGGGAGGGTAATGCTGGCTGTCAGGGGGTGCACCAGCGCTCTCAGGGGGTGCACGTGCACCCCCATGCACCCCCTATGCATTGCTACTGGCATAGAGCCTGCACTCGCTTTTCCTTGTGTGGTCCATCCTGCTCCTTTCTGAAAACTCTTGCAAAGGGATTGAACCTTTTGCATTTGTTGCAGCGCTTACAAAATGCAGGCCATTGCATGGGTTTGTGGTAACCCCCACAGCATTTGCAGCTGACCATTGTTTCTTCAAGCAGTTCTCTTTGGCCTCGGCTTGCCTGCTTCCTAGTGAGCTCCTCTTTCTGTATTGTTTCTGTGTTGCCTTAGGTTTTTGCAGTCTTGTAATCCTGGCTCATAGTATCATAGTACCTAGGGTCAGAAGGGGCCTAGAGCAGGCCATCTAGTCTGACCCCCCGCCAGTGGCAGGAACGAGTGCCAGGGTCACAGGACC
>JAGPOW010003642.1:5614779-5638158 GCA_030014935.1 Caiman crocodilus | reverse complement strand
TGACCTAACAGCACCAAGCAAGAGACAAAGACGCTTGTTTTAAAATCTCAGCCTTTATTTTAAGTCAGTCTCATGATTTCGGGGGGCCTGACCCTTGACTTCTGAGGTTGGCAGTGCTCTAACGTGGGCACGGTTCCTCGTAAGACGTCTTCTGGTTTGGCACCTGCCAAAGAATTGAGGAGGGCTGTAAAAGACAAATCCCTTCTTTGGGGCAAAAGCACATGGAGAGAGGACGATGTGGAAACGTGCTGGTTTTTCCCCGACTTCAAGGCAGGTTTGGCTGTTGTCCTGCAACCCTGGCTTCAGGTAATGCCTTGGAAATCTGACTGTGGTGCTGCTTTATGGCAAATATTGGGCACAGCCTGTCTGGAAAAGCATCAGCCTTGACTCTGTGGTACTGCTGCCTCTCCCTGGAGGCTCCTGGTCTAAGATGGGGTTATCTGCCAGCAGCCAAGCCTCCTTGTTCCTGGCCCTCTGTGTGAGGGTGGAGGGGGAATGGGGACGCCGCTTTCTCCACCCCTGGAAGACCCACTGTGGGCAAACTTTAGGACTCCAGTCTCGGATAGAGGCAGGACAGGGCAGAGCTAAGCAGCGCGACTGCAGTTCTGTCTCCTGGCTCTGACTGCAAAGAGATGAGCAGCTAACACTACCGGTGCCTCACTCCCTTTGTACCCACCCCGGGAGGGCCCAGCTGCTGCAGACAAAGTGGGGCAGAGAAGCCATGCCTCATGATTGTCCTTGTACCCGTGGGGTTGCCCTTTCCTCTCCATGCTGCCCTTTGTAGAGTTGCTAGCTGTCACTTCTCCTACCCTTCAGGTCGGCACACCATTTCCATGGCAGGGGGGACGCTAGAGTTAGTGGCTCATGTCCTGAAACCCCTGTCTGTCCTGCTGATGGGTATGGTCTCATTGTTTTCTTGATCTCTGCCAGGTCTCTGCATCCAGGTCTTGTCTTGTACTCAATCTTCAAGCTTTCCTGGGGTGAGGCCATCATTTTGTCCCACATCTAGTGTCTGGCATGGGGTTGTCTGGTCCCTGAGTAAGGTGTTGCATTCGGTCTGATACTACTGCTGACTGACCAGCTGGGTTGAAGCCCCGAGATGGATTTTGTCCGCAGGTTCTCTGCAACCATATTGTATCTAGACACCGGCACGTAAGGAAGGCAGCCACATCAGGGCCCTTTGATTAACTACATTCAGATGCTTAATTTGCAAAGCAAACACTGTCCCAGCACTTTGTGCAGTTGTGTGCATCAGCACTGGCACTTCTGCTTGGATGCCGTGCGTTGTGCGTGGTCCTCCCTCTCTCGCGCTGGGTGCTATGCAGAGATGTCTAAGCCTGTCACCCTGCACCTCTGCTCTTTTTCAGGCTGTGCAGCACTGGTCATTTACTACGGCCTGCTCCACCCCAAGTCCACGGAGATCTGGCAGAGAGCCCTGAAGACATCCTGCAGCATCATGTCTGCTCGGGGGAATGGGCCAGAAGGATCCTCTTTGCCATCCAGGAACCAAGCGGGAGGGCGCTTTGGATTTCCAGGCCTGGAAGATGTGGACTCCTCAACAGTGGCACCTGCCTGGTCTGTACCTGGCGTGCAGGGCGACTCCTCGCTGGGAGAGGCCAGAGGCCAGACCGCCCTGGAGAACAACTGGGCCAACCACCACCACTGGCTGCTGGTGAAGCTGGCTTTGAAGACCGGAGACGTGTCCAAGATCAATGCTGCTTTCGGAGACGGGGGCGTTGGGGAGGTTTATCCTGTAGGCGGGGTGGTGAGTCAGTACCCCAACGCCAAGCCTGGGAGATGGCCTGTTACTCCTAAACCCCGAGCGGGGGAAGACAAGCAGCCAGTAGCTGAGAGTGGAGCTGGGGAAGACCTGAGCAGGAAAGAGGAGACTTCTTACGTGACTTTGGCCAGCAGAAAGCCTGGTCGTTTGATCTCCGTAAGAACAGCGCGAGAGGCAGCAGCATCCGGCCTCGTGGTGTCCAGGGGGAAACATGATGTTCAAAGCAGCCAAGAAAGAGACAGCTCTGGCCCATGCCTTGGAGAGAGCGGTGCCAGAGGGGACCCGGACTTGTTGCCCCCCAGCCACCTCCCAGCAGGCGCAGCCCAGGCACACGACGGCTCCACCGTGTACTTCAGTGCCGATACAGGCAGCATCGCGCCCGCTAGCATGGGAAGACACGCGTGCAGCGACTCTGCCAAGGGCCTCACACAGCTGGACGGGGGTGGCAAGCCTGTACTGGCTAACTCGGCAGGTGAAAGAGAGGACTTCCCAGTCCTCGTGGCTAACATCAGCCCCATACTGGCCACGGGCCCACATAGCCATCAGCAAAGCCCTTCCTCCCTGTGCTTTGCCAGTCCCTGCAGCGCCTCCCATCCCCCCGAGGAAACTTCGGAGCATGAAGGAGCCCTGGGGGCACCGTGTCCCCACTGGGACACCCTGTCTGTTGGGATATGGGTGGCGATGGCGAAAAGGAAGCTGAGGCCAGCTGAGGAGCCGTGCTTCACATCCACCCCCAAGTCTCACCCCGCAGGCCAGGACTGCAGGCGGAGGGAGACGATGGAGGGGATGAAGCTCGCCGCAGCACTGGAGTGAGGCTGTGCAATGCCCACCTGGTGCCATCTCGTTGGTGTCCAGCTGAGTGTTCATGACCTACCCTTATACCACCCACAGGCACACACGGTTCTTGTCTCCGGGCGCTGGCCCTTCCTTCTGTCATTAGATTTCCCCTCCTTCCTTCCTGCCATGCCAGATAACTCTGCTGCTGGGCTGTCTCCTGACACTCAGGCTCCAGCCTTGGTATGCATTTCTCTCCACTACGTTGCCCGGGCTCTTCGATAGACAGGCATTGAGCATCACAGCAAAATTAGACTGGCAGAGCCTCCTATCAGCCATGCTTCACAACTTTGGCCTCATGGAGATGGCCCGCTGGTCGTGGTGGTATTTAGTTGTACCTTGGGGCTGCCAGCAGTAAGATGGGAGGTCACTTAGCAGGACTGGTGTGTTATGCAAGGGACTGCTGCAGGAGGCAGTGAAGGAGGTGACCCAGCAATGGGATGCAGGCTCTTCCACAGCACAGCATAAAGGCACGAGAGGATGAATTGTCCGCCCGACTTTCAGCGGTCTGTTGCAGCTGGCTCCAAGTAGATAGTTGTTGGCTGTTGCTGGGTAGAGGGGCTAGACTCGACGATCTTCTGAGGTCCCTTCCAGCCCTAATGTTTATGAAATCTATGAAATCTAAGTCCCTGCTTTCCGGGACAGTCATCAGAAAGAACCAAATGGGCTATAGAGAGACGGGATGAACCAGTGGATGGAGCAGGACAGCTGGGTTCCTGTCCCTGCTCCACCCACCACCAGCCTACCAGGTCAAGTTGGGCAAGTCACTCGCCACTTTTACCCCTCCATAGCCCCATTTTGCAGATGGGGAAGCTGGCCCTCCCTCACTGCCTTTTCCTCAAGTGCCTTTAGCTCAGTTGATTCACAAGGCTGTAAGAGAGCTAGTTGTTCATAGAGCTTGAGGGTTGGAAGGGACCTTGCGGTGTTAAGCTGCCGTGTCAGGAAATCCTGCGGTAATGGAGCTAGACCACGGGCTGCTAGTTCTCACCCTGCAGCACTGGCCCACAGATGACTCGTGCACAGCAAGACCTGTGTTTTTCGAGAATGACTAATAGGTTTAGGTGTCACGTTGAACCTTGGTGCCCAGTCAAGCGGTCTCCTCGAGGTCGGTGCTCTGAAGACGTGGGCCCCCTGAAGGCGTCTCAGGTTGAGAACGCTGAGGCCCCCAAAATGCACTGGATGCTGCAGAAGAGTTAAGCCCGGTGCTTTTAAGTCAGAGCAGATGTTTGTAATGAGGGAACTGCCTCCAGATGGAGGGTGTGGGATGGAGCGCTGTTGCCAATGGGACTGCTAATGCCAAAGAGAGACCGCCTGGCTTTGGCATCCAGGACAGACTGCGTTCAGCAGTAGTATTGACACTCTCCTTTGCTGCGTCCTAGCTCTGCTGCCTGCCACCCGGATAAGTGCAGCCTTTTTCTTTTTTCCTATACAGCCTAGTGTTGCCTATTTATTAACTTATTTAGACATTAACCTTATTAAGCAACTAAAGCAGGTTGCCTTTTGTGTATCCCTTACAAGAGCGTGGAAGGTGTCACTCAGCAGCAGTCCTTCTAGATGGGTCTGGTACCGGCTGTTTGCTGGTTCCCAGTCCAGAGATGCTGCTGTTGCCTGTTTCCGCTTGCTGTTTAAGTGGGTAGTTATGCTGCTTCCAGGGCACTCATGGGAGTGCCATTTGCAAATCACCCACTGTCTTCAAATGAACCCCCTGAGGGTTGTCTTTCCTCTAGCAGAAGCCCTCTGCTTTGCACCTGCATTATCCCATCTGATAAAACAACTTCCAGACAGGTGAGGCTGACTGCAGCCCAGGGTAAGGAGGACAGGCATGAAGTTGAGGCACGGACAAGCAATCCTGGCTGCCTCTGCTGTCTGTTAATTTAACTCATTTTAATCTGAGTTGATTTTTTTTGGGACGTGAACCCTCTGGGCTTGTTTCCAAAGGCCAAGGCTCCTGTACTGCATTTGCATACTACTGTCACACTGAACCTAATTTAACACAGCTGACTGTACTGTGCTACTTTTTACAGCATTTGGATGGTACTCGGCATGGAAAGAATTGGTTGCACGGAGCTGTTCCACTGCCGTCACTCTCTGCAGTGTAGCGGAAAGTGTCGTGTGGAGCCGTTGCTCAAGTTTTGTAAGCTTTTACCGTTGGGCGTATCTTGGACAAGCTGCTTGTGTCTGAGACGCTGTTTTTAAAAACTACTAAAAGCTCCCTACACGTGTCTGTGGGTTTTTTTAATGCATCGTGTGCGTGTGCATCGGTGGATATTCCAGGGATAAAATGCAAATATACCAGCACCCCTCCAAAAATAATCATAGCCAAAGCCTCAGGCCCCATTCACAAGCAAACTTCATTTCAAACAAAGCCGGGCAACAGCAGGTGAGCCCATCTATAATGCAAAGACCACTGTTTTCTATTTTTCTATGCCATACCAGACTAAAGACACCTACCCAGAGTAACCAGTAGTCCTGTCTAGCTTAATTTACCCATAGGTTCAATTTTATTTAATCCGTGGGTTCTTTGATTTGGTTTGGGATTTTTTTTCTCGGGGTGTTTCTGGGGGCTTTGTTTTGCTTTAAATGCTGGCTGATTTTAATCATAATTTCCCACCAGGGAAACCTCCCTTGTTTTGCTTTTTTGAACTGCCACAGTTTCTTCATGGATGGTTGCTGCTGGAAGGGCAACTGTGGAAGTGGCCTGCTGAGCATCTCAGCAAAGGGTCGGCATGGTGGAGAGAAGTGGAAAGTTTGCCAGGTCCATCACCTGCATACCGCAACCTCCCCTGGCCAAAAAGGAGAGTGAAATGGGGGCGATGAGAAACAGGCATCTCCTGCACAGACAGCTCAGCGGTGCACAAGGATCGGGACCCAGGCTTGTGCTCCAGCTGCATGCTAACACGGGGCAGAGTTCAGGGGGCAACAGGTGCTAGGGGTTGCATGAGAACATGGGGCGGCCGGCAAAGAGGAGGGAAGGCCTAATCTGTCTCTAGTGCACATAGCAATATCAGTCTCCTCTGATAGTCATGTGGCACCACAATGCAGATAGAGATCTCTCAGCTGAAAAGTGCAATGCATTAAAAATGCAGCCAGATGCACACACGCATGAGCAAGGTTGGCCGGTTACATGACGAGGGGAACTGGCGCTTTATGCAGAAGGCGAGCCCCTCTGTGGTGAAGTATTGCCCAAGGTGAGGGAAGCTGGAGGCCATCCCACTTCCCAATTTGTTCTGTTGCATCTAAATATGGCAGCAACTGGCTCGTACGTGCCATGCGGCTGGCCACCCACAAATGAGTATGAGCCGGTTGCATCTCACTCCCTTTCACCAGCGATGGGCCCAGTCCAGTGTCTCCCTGCATTTTAGTTCACAATATCTGTGCACCGGGGGGTGAATCAGAGCGTGCTCTGCATTTATAGGTCTTATGCCCCTGGCTGTCCTCATATAAGTACCTTGCCAGTGTCAATCAGGACTCACGGTAGAGGTGATAGCTATTATTAGACCAACTTGATTTGCCTGGATACCTTGCCATTGTCATGCATTCACTCTACAGCATCTCCTGATGTCAGGAATTGCTCGTATTTCTGGTGTGCAGACGATGAACAGCGACACAGCTGAGACCCCTGAGATTCGGGTATGGCAGTGCTGAGTGTTTCTGGCTCTAGGAAGAGAAGTCACAAACCCAAACCGGCGCTTGAGCCCCCTGCGCTCCGAGTGGGGAAGGGTTGGTACCTAAGACTGGGTGAAACACCACGCCGAAGACTGGGTGCCAGGACCACCTGGCCTAGCCGGTGGGACATGCTGCAGTGAGGTGTGCCTGATAGCTCACGCTTTGGATGCACTTAAGGGCCTCCCTGCAGCCCTGAATTGGCACCTGCAGGTGTTGATCAGACCTAATACACCTACACTCTCGGTGCTCAGAAGATGGACAGCCCCGTCCTACACGAAACTGTGCTTCACAGGCCAACGCCTCCACCTCGTCTTGGGGAACCAAGTTACCCCTTTGTGCACAGTCGTGCTCTGCCTGCTCCTAGCAAACCTTGAATTCGAGGCTGCATGGTGGCCCAACTTCAGCGGGAGGTTTCCCCACTTAGCCTTGCCTCCAACCTGGTGGCGAGGGCACTTTCCAGAGAGATGGGCTTGAATCCCTCAGGCTGAGAGCCTCTAACCCAGGTCTCGCCCTGGGGTGAGTGCTCAAACCACTGGGCTACTTTATTAGCAATAAAGCAGCACCAATACTTGCTCCTTTGCCGGACACAGCTTCAAAGGCTGAGCTGTTCTCCGTTCTTTCAAAAATAAGCAGGTCTCTTCCTTCGGGAAAGGGTCCTGGGCTGGGGACTGCAAGGGGCTGGAGATGGCTCCCTGCAGCCCTGAGTGCAGCCTGCTTTCAAAAGCCACGAGGGACTGAGGACTTTCCCCTGTTCTCAGTATGTAGCTACGTCTGCCTAGTGACTGAGGACGAGGACCTTCTCCATATGCCCAAAGCCTGGCCACGCTCATTGTCCGAAAGTCCCTCCTGATCTCCAACCTCCATTTCCTCTGCTGCTGCAGCTTGAGGTCACTGTTCCTAGTCCTGTCCCCTACAGCCAGAGAAAAGCCTGTCTCCATCTTCCCATTCAGGTATTTAGGATTTGCTAGCAAATGTCCCCTGTCTTCTCTTCTCCAGACGACATAACCCTAGTTCTTTCAGCCCCTCTTTATAAGTCTTACTTTCCAGGCCCCTTGCTTCCTGGGCTCTCACTTCCCAGAGTATAGGGTTCTGCAAAATGCCTCCAAGCCAGCATCAGGAGGCCTAAATTCTTTACTCAGGCAGGCCCAAAGCTTGGTGAAGAGTAGCTAGGTTTCCATATAGCTGGTAGGATTCACCCCTGCCTTTAAGAGAGACCTGCAAGCTGCTCTGGTCTGATCCCACTGCCCTATATTATTAGAGATGCTACAGGCACTGATTGCTTTATGTCTACAGGGTGGGGCTGGAATCAAAAGCATGAAGCTCACCCCTATATGATTTAAGGATAAACCTGAATTACTTATATTGTAGTACCTCGGAGGCTCCATCAATGACCTGGACTCCGCTGTGCTCAGACAGACCAAAACAGCTGGGACCTCCATGTAGATACGCATTTAAGTTAATTCTGAATGGGGCCGTCTTTGAAGGGTCTTTCAGCTGCTTGTAGCTTTGTCAAGGTCAGGGGAGAGGCAGGGAAGGGAATTTGAATGATCGGTTGGATGCAAAATGTTTCACCTTTCCTGACATGAACTGGTTGTGTCACTTTATATCTGTTAGCTGAGGTGGCTTCATAGCTTTAGTACATGCAGCTCCTGATAGCATCAGTAATGCTTTTATAGCCTGGAGAAATAAACTTCCAGCTGATCATCTTCCTTTTTGGTCTTTAAGCATTGATTTCCCCACCACCCCCCTACTAGAAATCTAAATGGGGCATGCCTTCCAGCTTTCCACAGGATACAGAGATGCCAGCTATCATCCTGCCAACTCTGCTGACTACAGCATATTTAAAGAAGCGTTCCCAATCAAAAAAAAAATAAATCCTGAACCTGATTTTCACTACCAGGTTAAGCTGATAGCACGGTGATCCTCAACCACAGCACACCTGGGGTGGCTTGAGATCCTTTCAAGGATGCCGCGAGTTGCCATGCAATGGTAGCGCTGGTAGGTGAGCAAACATGAGTTGCAAGATAAAGCCAGAGGTTTCAAATAGAAATCCATAGCAGTGCGGCTGTGGTCCAAGTTCTTTGCAATGGAAGAATTGGCTGATTATTTTTCTGCAGTCCAAAATAGTGCAAACAGAGAGCTGGCATTTTCCAAGGGGTGCCTTTGGTCTGAGTCTAACAAGGGAGTCCTTTGAGTCTAAAAAGGTTGAGAACCACTGCCATAGCATTGACCCTTGTTCTGATTAAGCAGAGCTGAAGAAATTTTTCACGCTTCCCTTTCTGGGGCCGCCAGAGGGAGGCCTGGAGAAAACGTGTTGCATACACTGCTCAAGAGAGAGGTTCCTGTTACAAACCGGACCTTGCAATGCAGCTGGCACGGGTATGTGATACTGTGGACAGATGGGAGCCGAGGAAGGTGGACTTTTGCCAAGCCCTAACAGTGGGTCCAGGACAATATGCTGGAATAATAGTTGCAGCCAGCGTGCTTTGTGGACTTGCCGCTGGAACGCAGCACAGGGCGATGGCTGCAGAGACGTCCCACGGTCCAGCGCTCGGGTGACACTCCTTGCACCGTACCTAGACTCCTGGCAGCCCCGGGCAAACTTTTAGTATCGCCCCCACCTTTGCCAGAGATAATGGTAATAATAATTGGACAATGCAGGGTGGGGGGGAACATTTTCAGACCCTCTTTCTGTTCAGTTCCCGGGCAGCCACCCAGTTCACCCATGCCTGTGTCCAGCCCTGGCAGGGACGTGGATGTTTAATGCGGTCCACGCCTCTGTGCATTTTGTTATGGGGTGGTTTCAGGCTGAAATAGCCTAGAATGACGTTAAAGTAGAGACGGGAAAAGCCTCAGGAGGTTGTCTAGTCCAGCCCCCTCTCAAGTCAGGATCATTTCTGTCTCAGTCTCCTCCACGTCTTTGTCTAACCTGCTTGGAAGAGCTTTCCCGCTCCGAGTATGAATCAATTAGGCTGTTTGCCTCGGAAAGCTGCCGGTGACGTGTGCGCTCTCCACTGAACTGTGCCGGGGCTGCCACCAGTGCAACGGCAGGGCAGCCCTCTTGCACAACACTTGCCATAATAAATGTAATATGAATGCCTAGAGGTAGATAAATGGGTGTAGGGAAGGAGTGAATCGGCGCTGGGCCAAATTCTCAGCTGATGCAAATTGGCATTCTCTCATCTATTTTTTTTTTTTTTGGTAAGAGATTCACGATAAACCGGTTCCCTCAAATCAGAACGATCCCATTTCAATTCAGCCAAACTGCATGACGCTTCCCATGTACTCTCATCTAAACCAGCAGCGCAGGACTGGAGGGAACATGCATTTTGGCAAGCTGGAGAAAGCAGGGCCAACTACTCGGTACATCAAGCTGGCGTTTTTTCCACGGCACTGAAATGTCACCATGAAAGAGGCCATCTTCCATGAAAAGGACATTTCATTTTTGGGAATGGTTCAGGCTTCCCAGGCTTGACTGAGCAAATGGTGTTTTGACTGCTTTCTTTTCAAACTGGTTGTTAAAAATCCCTACTTTTTTTTCTGGGTTTGGCTTTTTAAGTAAAAAGTGTAGAAATTTTAGCAAAAACAACCCCGCTCCCCTGCTTTTTCACTGTTTCTCGTGAAAGCCAAGTGATGTTCTGACCAGCTATTCATTAAGCACGAGCAGCACCGTAGCTGGACTCCTGGCAGCCCCCGGCAAACTTTTTGTATCAGGCTTCCCTCGTCAGAGATGATAATAATAATAATGCTAATCATGATGATGAAAATGATGATAAAAATGACCATTTTCAGGCCCCCTTTCTGTCCAGGCCACCTGGTTCACCCATGCCTGTGTCCAGCTTTGAGCAAGAGAGCACGCGAGCTGAATGGCCCAAAGTCTGGGGAAGTTCAGATCTACTAGTCTGACCTGGCCCTATCCCCAGATAGGACGGAGAGTCACCGTACCTCTGAGCAGCTTCCTCTGTGGCACCAAGAGGTCACCCAGCCCAAAGGCAAGCCCAGATCCTCCTACGTTTCTGCACACCTTAGAGTGGCGCTTTATGTCCCCAGAGCTCCCTTCTCACTGCAAAGAGCATTGCGATGTGCCTATCGGCGGGGACTTGGTTCCACTTTGTTTCCCCCGCGAGCCATGCTTGACGGGGTTTTATTTGTTCAAAGCAAATGCTGCCTGGGCCCGCACAGGGCCTGGCTCCCAGGACACGGCCCAGGAATGCTGACGTTTGCTCCGAGCGACCGCTTTTCCCTCTGACTCCCTCGCAAGCTCTTTCCACCCCCTCGCGTTCCCATCAGGAGGCTTAAAGCAGCACAATGCCAGCGACAGACCTCGAGCATGGGCCTGATCCGGTGACCTAAGCAGCTCTCTGCTTCTCTGCGGACCGTAGCCTTTTGGCTGGTGTAAAAGAGCTGTTCTTGGATTGCCTCTTCTGCCTCTTTAAAGATACCTTTAAAGATACGTATCCCCCAGCCCCTACCTTAGCAGTCATTTTGCCATGCTACCCTGTCATTTAATCCTCCCCCATCTCCTCCGTTGTGACTAGCCTGACTTGGGGCAGGGCAGAGATGACAGCAATAAGAGCAATAAGAACAGTATTTCAAGGGCAGTCCTGCTCCAGCCAAAAAGGGGGTCACCCCGTCTACGTCCTGGCACGACGCGTCCGAACGCACAGCCCCAGATCCCAAGGGCCTCTTTAGCTACTACGCAGCTTGTCTAATTCACTGCACTCAGCTGTGGATATAGCCCCCCATCACTACCATAGCCAAGGGGCTCACTTTCTTTAATTCCTTGCTGCTCACAAGACCCTGGGAAGTACAAGGCAGTGCTGTTATCCCCATTATACAGATGAGGAGCAGAAACACTGAGGGAATAATGGCTAGAAGCCCCAAAACGCTTTGTGTGGAAACGAGCAGAATTCGGGTCTCTCAGTCTGAGGCCGTGACTCCGGGGCCCTCTGCTCCAGGGTTGCCTGGCCCCGGAGGTGCTCTGATTGCACAAACACTTTCTTTTTTTCTCTTTGAAATTCCCCTGGCACGGCGACTGGCACCCCTACCCCTGCCTGGGGCCGCCCCAGTCTCTGCAGCCAGGCATCTGAGGTCCACGTGAGGTCTCTCGGGCCAGGGACAGAAGTTACACTTCAACCAGTTTAAGTCATCAGAAACTGGTTGAAACTTGTAACAGAACAGAAGTTCAGGGCACAGAAACCGGTTTCAGAATGGCTGAAACTGGTTTAAGACAAACCCATTGAATGTAGGATCAGACTTCACTGATTCAGGTCAAACCAGTTTATGAAACTTCTGTCCCAGATCTCAGGATCCAGAAGTGAAGATCTCTGTTGCTTACTTGCCCTGGTCTGGCAGGTGTTTTCTAGACTGGTTCACACAATGCAACCCGGGCCATCATTTGCTTCTGAAAGCTGGCTAGGGGAGAAGAAAGGGTGGTGCGCTTTTATATCACAGCCCAGTGCTTATGGCCCTGTGGGAGACCTGGGTTTGACACTCCCTCTCCACCTGGAGGGATTCAACCCTACCTTTCCCACTTCCTAGTCTTCCAAACTTACGTTTGTCCCCTCTGCCACCGGGCTGGAAGTACAGCAGGCTTGAGAGCACGCTGCACCCTTCTGCTTGAAATAGGTCCCCCAGGCAGAAAAGAATTAAAAATGCAATAGGAAAAGGGTGAGGACAATTTTGTAGCCCTGTGGTTAGAGCAGAAGGGAGACCTGAGTTCAGGTCCCGCGGCCTGGCACGAAATGGCTGTTGGATAAAATATCAATGTCCTAACAACTCGCATCCATTGCTGCGTCTCTCTGCAGCCTAGCGCATCTTGGATTCGTCCCTGCCTGGTGCAACAGCTTCTTCTGGAGAGCGTCTCACACTCTAGCTTGTCATGGCAGATAAAATGTGTGGGAGGGAGTGGGGGATTTTAGCCCGCGGAGAGAATCGAGACGTATAGGTCTTCCATTTCTTAGGTGCAAGTAGTGATTAAAAGGCTGCCCTGCGACGGGGAAAAGTGTGAGCTCTGCTTCGTTTTTGGAAAGAAAAGGCGAAGGCCTCTGCTTTGCAGAGAAGGCCAGGCTGCGGTTCCCACGTGGACAGAGGAGCTGCGGTGTGACCTTGAGGAAGGTGCCTGAGGGATGAGATTTAAGAGTTGCCCTCCTGTCCTCGGCATTTCCTGGCCTGCCTCGGCAGGGGTCTGCCGGCTGGCCACGTTTTTACCCCGTGTGAGCTGTATGGATTGACATGGATTTACTCACCTCCATGCCTTTTTTCCCAGTAGGGAGACCTTGCCTGACCTTCCTGCATTCGTCTGCCTACGTTTGCATCCGTTTCAAAAACCTGCTGCTGCCACAGTGCCTAGGGCAGAGCAAATGACATGTAGGTGAATTCTGTCAGCTGCCTACTTTCTGCTTCACTTTGCCTAGCTGACCGGAGGCTGTCAGTCCTTCAGACAAGGTTGACCCACCCAGCAATGTTTGAAACACCTCCTATTTCCCCGCGGGCTACCATCAGTAAAATAACCGTGACTACTCAGAGGTGCTTGGTGCATGAACTCTGCTCTGGCTGAGCTATCCTTGGTTGGGTGCAGCTTTCCACCCCAGAAGCAGCTGCATTCAGTGCTGCTCTGTGTCGACGGCAGTGGTAACCCCTCAATATGAGGACGACGGTCTTCCGGTAGATGGGGAAGTCATCAGTCTCAGACTGAAGAGGCCAGTCCGAGATCTGCACAGTTGACTGAAGAGACAGCAAACACTTTCAGGAGCCAAGAGTGGGTCCTGGTGATGTTGAGTCACATAGGCGCTGTGTACATTCCTGAAACGCTGCAAAGTCCAAAAAGTGTAAAAAAATTTTAAAAAATTCAAAAAAAGATCTCAGAACAGCAGCAGAGTTTCCCTGCACCTGAAGAAGGGTGCTCGTGCACGAAAGCTTGCAAAGAACTTTGTTCCAACTACTCAGTTGTTCTAATAAAAGATAGACCAAAACAGCTACAATCAAAAACCCTACCTCGGTCTTCCTATTAAACTTTGATGCTGTCTTGCCCTACCCGGAGGGATTCAAGCCTACATTTCCCATTCTTCCAACCCTACATTTGCCACCCCAGCCACCAGGCTGGAAGTACAGCAGGGCTTTGCTAAAGACGGAAGTCATCAGCATGTCCCAAGATGACCGAAGAGGTCGAGGATTATGCGACAGATCTGACAACGGGAGAACAAAGTCTCAGGCCAAATGGTAGGGATGTGAGTGAGCCGGGTATGCATTTACCTTTACTTATTTATCTGAGGGTGTTAGGATTGTGTCAAGGTTGACAGTAGTTTTATGTATGTTTAGAAGATGGATTTGTATGGGATGGCTCGATCCTGCCTCAGGCTAGGGGTTGGACTACAATCACAAATTCCTATCTTCTTTTCTCAAGCCATGCCCCCTTCCAGCTATACCAGATGCCCAAATCCCCCTACCAGTAGACATTTTCTGTTTTAACCCCTTAAATGCCAATTATTTTTCTTATAAATTATTATTATAAGAACAATTACATCCGCCATTACACAGTTTCTTCTGTGTACTCCCCAGAGATGCCCTATGTACACCCAGGGGGAAACACGTATCACAGTTTGGGAACCCCTGGACTAGATGCCCTCCGGAGGTCCCTTCCAGCCCAACTTGCCTCTTGTTCAATGAATCTAAGTGCACACCCTGCTTTGGAAGTGCGTGGCATCATCATTATCCCCGACTGCTCACAAACTGAAGTAAACGCAAAAGCATGCACGGCAGCTCAGTGTGTCTGCAAAGGAGAGCCTAATAGTTCACCCTTACCTCCTAGATTATTCACACACCTATATCGGACTCACCACAAGCCCTGAAAATTTGGGCTCTCTGTTCTACTAAAACAGTGACTCTCCACTTCTTGGCAACTGGAGCCACCCCTCCGAAGACTCAGGGTCTTCCTCTGAAGCAATCTGGCTCTTTTCCTGACTGGGCAAAACCTGGGTTATGAAAACTCATAAAGACGACAGACAGTGCGGCTGAGTGGTTTTGACTCAGCACTCTGCCCGTGCCTCCAACAAGGATGACGGCACCCTGGGCTGCGTTGGTAGGAGCCCGAACCCTAATGCTTACGTTAACCCTAACCCTAATGCTAATATTAACCGTAACGCCAACCCTAACCCTAATGCTATGTTAACCCTAGCCCTAACGCTAACCCTAATGCTACGTTAAACCTAACCCAAATGCTAAACCATATACTATGTTAACCCTAAAACTAATGCTAACCCTAATACTATGTTAACCCTAACCCTAAAGCTAATGGTAACCCTAACACTAACTCTGTTAACCCTAACCCTACTCCTAACGCTGGCGCTGGCGCTGGCGCAGGAGGTGCCGGGCGGCGGCGGCGGTGCACGCGGGGAGGGGAGCGGCGCGGGTATCGGCGGCGGCGGCGGCGGCGGCGGACGGGGCCGGGCTGAGCCGGGCGGGGCGGCGCCTGCGCGGCCCCAAGTTGAGCGGCCGGAGCGGAGAAGTTTGCGGGCGGCGGGGCCGGGCCGGGCCGGGCTCGGGCTGCTGCCGCCGCCGGCCATGGGGTTCCGCCGCCGGGCCAAGAGCCACCCGGTCTTCAGCCAGGAGTTCCTGATCCACAACCACGCGGACATCGGCTTCTTCCTGGTGCTCTGCGTCCTCGTCGCGCTCATGTTCGAGGTGGGAGCGGCCGGGCCCCCGCAGCCCCTGCCCTGTGCGTGCTGCTCTGCCCCGGGAGCTCCGGGGCTGCCCCCGCCTTGGCAGCTGCACTGCCCGCTCCCTCGCGGTGCCTTGCAGCGGCTGCCGCCCCCTCCCCTTCTGCTCCTCCCCGGGCACCTGCCCCGTGCAGCCCCTGCTGCTGGCTCCCCTCCTTGGAGCCGCCTCTGAGCTTTCCCCCTGGCGCCGGGACCCCAGTGCACCCTTCGCCTGATCTTGCTCCCATGTCTCTCTTCCACTTCCCCGATCCCTCCACAACGTTATTTTATTTCCCCTCCTCCCTCACCCCCACATGCATCTCCCTCCAGATCGCAGCCTCCCCTCTGCCTCTGGGACCCAGGCCAGTGCCCAACACGTTGCCCCCTTCGCTGGCTGCAGAGGGGGTGGCAACAGGGCTCCTGGTTGAGGCTGTCTCTATGGGACCCCTCGTCCTAGGCATGGGGTCTCAGCCACAACTGTGTCATGGGGGTGGTACTGTCTTGTCCCTTTTGAGGAGGGAGATGGCCTCCTGCAGCCTGTGTTTTTGGGTGGGGGGTGGTGACCCTCATCTCCCTCCTGGGCGCTTTGGTGGCAGTGCGCTGTCAGGGCAGTGCTTTTCTGGCGCTCAGCATGGTGGCAGGGCTTGTTTTCAGGCTGGGGGCAAGAGGGTGCCTGAGAAGATATTGTTTCCTACGGTCGCACCCAGTCCTGGAGCAGGACCCTGCGGTGCTAGGCACTGAACAAAGGCAAGAGCAGGAAGACAGTGCCTTCCCCCAAAGAGTTTGCAAAGGGCAGCAGCTGGTAGCAAATAGGGCATCAACACCATCAGTGTGATGGGCATCAGGTTGCCCACCCCCTTCCCTCCAAGTCCTGCCTCAGCCTCCATCGGTGGTTGCGGTGTGTGGCTGAGCAGGAGGTGTGCAGGGACAGCTTTTGAGCTTTTTGTGGGGAAAACCCCATGCCGTTTCCCATCCTGTGTGGTTGCAGGGTGCCTGCGGCCAGGTTGCAGTCGTATTGCTCCAGTCTAAGTCGTTCCTTGGCAGGAGGGGTGGGGGACTTCCACGCGGCACGCAGGTGGTGATGGGGATTCAGGTGCTGGACCAGCCCCAGATGGACAGGGCTGAGTGCTGGCTGAGTCCAGAGCAGGGGACTGCTCGAATGGGGAGAGAGGTGTTGTTTGGATTGGGGACATAACGGAGATCTGGGCTCCTCTGGGTTGTTAAAGAGCCCCGGTGCGTCTCAGGATGGCTGGGGGTGATGGGAAGGGCAGCAAGGCCAAATTCAAACCAGGAAAAGGGGGCATGAGATTTTACTTGCGTCCCTTTCCACCTGGTTTCCTTTCTGCTCCCAGGTGTGGTATGGAGAGGCGGTTTAGTGCGCTATGCTGGGAAGAGAAACTTGCTCAGAGTATCTTTGTGGTGGAGGGGAGACGTGTGATGGGGAGTCCTTTATCGAGGTGACCACTGATCCTTTCCGTGGCCAAATCTAAAAGGATTTTTAAGAAATGTAGTCTGCTCTTCACCCTGGATGTGCACCGGACCCGTGGCCTCCGTGCTTGTGTACAAGGCTTCGTGATTTCGGGGTTCTTCCTGTGCTACCGCCGGGTTTGCCTGGCTGTGTTTGAATGGCAAAGCGCACGGGAATGTGTGAATCGAGGGAAAATTGGGGGTTTGTTTTTTTTTAAGCTTTCCCTAGCTGGGAGTTACTTAAAGAAAAAAGTTGCTTTGCTTGCATGGGGCAGTGTGGACAGGAGGGGATGTGGAGTAGCCCCTTCTCCCCTCCCCTCCTCCTGTTTCCCGTTCCCCCAGCTCGGTCCCTTTTCCCTGAAGGAGACCAGAAGCTCTCTGTGCTGCTTTTCTTTTCAGACTGGGCCACGCCGCTCCTGCCATCTTCCAGTCCTCCCAACCCTGGAGGTAGAGCCGGACCAAAAGTGTGGTTTGCTCTGTCTCGAGAGATGTCCCGTGAGCCCAAGGTGCTCCGACTAAAACAAGACCGGTCAAAGCAGCTCCGTGCAAGCCCACGGCCATCCGTGCCCAGGGAGGAGATGGGCACCATCCGGTCCCTCTGCCCGAAGAAGGAGTGCCATGACTTCCCTCCCGTCCAGCATGGGGACGGGAGGGAAGTCCCTTCCTGGGGACAGGAATGGGAGATGAAGTGCAATGCCCTTCATCTCCCCCTGGAAGTCTGTCCAATCTCTGCCTGGCCTTTGTCAGCCTCTTCCCCCGTTTTATCCATCTGAGGGCCCTGCAGGCCCGCGGGCACCCTGGAGAGGAGCAGGGGCTCGGGGAGAGCAGGCTCCTTGCAGCCCTGGCGCTTGGCAGAGAAATGTCAGGAATGCGGCGCTTCCCTCCCCTTCCAGCTTTCCTCTTTCTCCCCTCGGAGGGGAGGAGACGAGGGCGGGCGCTTGGCGGTTCCTGCCGAACAACTTAGCCCTTCAGGCTTGCTCCATACGTGGAGCTGCGCAAGTCTGTGGTCAGTGTCTCAACTGAGTGTGAATGTGTCTGACGGAGACGGTTCCCCCCCTCGCCTCCTGCCCTCCCTTCCCAGCTCAGTGCCACGTTTCAAAGCAAATTGAGACTGGAGGGTGGGTGGGGGGGGGAGTCTCTTCCAGCAAATGGGAGGAGAAGAAAATCCACTTCCTTAACTCCCCCCCAACAATTTTTTCCCCTCCCTTTCATCGCAGTGCCCTGAATGAACAAGTAGTTTCCAGTGCACAGAAACCCTTAATGTCTTTTAAGGGGGGAAGGAGAAAAAAAACCATTCGAACTCGGAGCCAGAAAGGCCAGCTGGCTGGGGCATAAATTCCAAAACCACATGCAAATGCTGCTAAGTCGGGCACGCCGGCTGCAAGTTTCATAGTTGCACTTCGGGGAAAAAAAATAGAAAATAAGATCAGGGACTTTTCAGAGCACGGCTCTGCTGTCTGGGAATGCGGAGGTGTGCGCTGGTGCTTTTACCGATACCGTTGTTGCAATGGGGAGCTGGGGGGTGGCTTTGAATATTGGTTTGCAGTTTACTGGGACAGCTGCCTCCCTGCTGCGTGCCAACTCGGGCTCCAGAGAAGTGGTGTGGATGCAGACATCCCTTTCTTACCCTGAGCTGGATGGGTTGTCCTGGCCTGTGAACGCACTGCTTAGAGGGCCGTTTCAAAACCCTTGACCTTTTTCTCTTGCTGACAGTGAGCGTGCCCTGACCAGGCCTTGTTTCTGCCGTCTTTAGCCTCAGAGCCACGTGCTGAATAAGCTCAGTCGGGCTTCTTGAAGCTTTAGTGCAGTCGGAAGATGTCTGATCGACAGTTGTAGTACAGCCTACATTTATTTCTGGAAGCGGTGTTTTCCACCGCGCCTCTCGACTCAGGAGCAGTGTAAGCACATCACTCTGGTGCTGCAAGCAGACCTGTTGTCACTGCTGAGGTATGGTGGCATCCAGCTTGCCGCGTGGCCTGGACATGTCTACACTGCCTCAGTTTGAGGGGCAGCATTCGGGGAGCAGCAGAGTGCAGCTGAGGGCATGGTAAAGTTGCCGTATAGTTGGGGGCTTTTGCCATGTAAATGGGGCTTTTGATCATTTTGCCCCTTGTAATGCTGGATTTGCAAAGTTCATGGAAAAGTAGGGTTGGAAGGGACCTCCAGAGGTCATCTAATCTAACCTGCTGGCTGAGCAGCCACATGCCCCTGCAGCCCTGGTGCACCTTCCTGGCATCATCCCTATCCAAACCATGCTATAAAAATCCATCGTCTGCCCTATTAGTGAAACGACATAGTCGGCCCTAATACAACCACAAGGTATAACGCCCTAACCAGCCACAGAGAAAAAATGGGAGGACCACCGTGGCCAACCTTGTGATGCTGCAACGGTCATTAAAATATTCTGGAGAGGTCCAAGGAAGAGGGCCATACCCCATGCTACACAGGAAGGCAACCCTCCTGCCCCCAAAGTTCATACCAATCTGACCATGGGGCAAAATTTCTTCCTGACCCAAAATATGGCAGTCAGTTTGACCCTGCGTGACGGGGCCAGATCCTCATAGTCGGGGAAACTCTGGCTTGTGTTCTAGCAGATGCATTGGCACACCCCAATCCAGATCCCCAGCCTTGGCTGCAACCCCCAATGCCTCTGAGGATGGTGAAACTATCCTCCGCCACCCCCATATAGGTAGTAGCAGGAGGGGAAAAAAATCCTTCCTAGCCCCGTATAGCAACCAGGAAGGCCCAGAAGCATAGGAAATACCCATAGTAGAGCGTAGGCATCACTGTGCCTAGATCATGCCCGACCTGTGGCTGTCCAGCCTCTTCTTGAACACTTCCAGTGATGGAGAGTCCACCACTTCTCCAGGCATCTATTCCACTGCCTCGCTTTTCTAAGGGTGAGCATGCGTTTCCCTGAAAGACTCCAGGAGTGAGTGATTGTCCCCTGCTTTTTGACAGTACCGGCGTGCCACAGTCCCTGCCCCTATAGAAACGGACTTCTCCTGCTTTCCCCTTCCCTCTCCCACTCCATCCTCAACCCCTGCTTCCTCTGTCTTTGTGGAACCATCTGTGTTCCCACCGCTTCAGCTCCGATCTGCGCGGCAGTGCCTGGGACTCTTCCTGCTCCTGATCGGAGTAGATCAGCATTGCACTGTGCGGCATTGTGGGAGGTGGCGCAGCTGCCTCTAAATGAGGTTGGGTCTAGAAGCCCGTTTGCTCAGGATTACTTACCTGGGTAGAGCAGCACGCTAATCCTGCTGTGCTGCTTCTGGTACTCGAGCTGGCTCGGGTGCCCCCACGTGCCAATGCACTGCGCATTGTAGACATCTTTGCTGGCCCTCCTATCAGGCATCTGTGCCAATATACGCTGATCGATTCCCAAACTCTCCTTGGCCCCCAGTTCTTTGCCACTGTTGGCGATACCCCCGTCCTCCTTCGTAACCAGAACCCATAACCCCGGTGGTCCCTCTGCTTGCACTCTTGCACGGAGGCTCTTGCCATCTCCTGCCACTCATTCCTCCCTAGCGCATCCAAGATCCGGCCTGTGTCTGTTTGGCTAGAGCAGCGATTTTCAACGGGGGTGGTACAAGATCCTTTTAAGGGTGTTGGGGTATGCTGCACTGTTATTAGCGCTATTAGGTGTGCAGACGCTTGTGCATGATTGGCAAGAGAAACCCCGGGATTTCAAATAGGAGCCCAGCATACCAAAGCCACTCAACCTGGTGTAGGCTGAATTCTTTGCACCGGAAGAATGACTCTATCATTTTTCTGTGCTTAAGTAATGAACGAAAGCTAAGAGATGGCATTTTTTGAGGAGTGCCTTGAGTCTAACAAGGGGTGCCTTGTGTTGAAAAAAGCTGCGAACTCCTGGGCTAGAGGCTGTTTGCCCAAGGCAGTTTCTTCCCGGGGGAGGGGTGTACCCAGGCTACAGGGCCTTTAATGCCTTATCCAGAGCTATAGGCAGACAGGGTTCTGTGGGTAAATGGGATATCTTTTATCAGACTGACTAAATAGTTGGAAAAATTGTTCTTTGCAAGCTTTCAGGGACAAGCACCCTTCTTGGGGCATAGGGAGAGCCGTGCAGACAGGTTGGGCTGGAGCGGCTTGTGGCTGAGGTCCTGGAGCGTGGTGTGCGGAGCCTGTCTTTGCCCCTGTGGCTGGAGCTGGGCTCCCCATGGGGTGTCTCCGGTCTCTGCGCGGCCTGTTTCTGGGCAGCGAAAGTCCTGCTATCCCTACGGACTTTCTTGTGGAGAGGCTCCGGAGGAAACGTCAGAGCCCAGCTTCACAATAGACTGTTTCCGGTCAGGAAGGATTTCTCAGGGCTCCAAGCACTTCCCAGAAGGCTGGGAATGTGTTTAATGGGGTTTAACCCTTTCCCTTACACTGGGCCACGGCGACACTGCTGTCCCAGGTGATCCCTGTGCCTGGGGGCTGCCGGTGCACCTTATCCCAGTCATCTTTAATAGACCCTGGGACAGGGGCCAGAACCCAGATCCTCATCCCCGGGGAACAGAGGCAGGCTCCCTCATGCTTACTCTTTCTCTAATCCTGTGAATCTGGCATTCATGGCTACACGGTGGGTCAGCATCCACAGGAGGGGTGGACAGGAGCCCCCAGCCCAACCCAACCCAGCCCGTAGCCTGGGCGTTGGGTCACTTTCCCGGGGAGTGGGAGACGAGGAGGGCTACCACCTAGGTCTCCCACTTTCTGGGTGAGCGCTCTAACCACTAGTCCATTTCTGAAGGTGCGCGGTGCCTCTTAGTTCCCACCGCCGCCACCAGCGTTGTTGCACTGTTGAATGGAAGTGGCTGCTATACGCCTTGTGCTGAACTCAGTACCGGCTGTATTCATTAGGTGCGGTCTGAGCCTGCCTAACGAACGAGTCCCCTCCAGGGACTTAGGGGTGGGAAGGCCTCACTTGAATGTCCTTGGGTGGGAGACAGGCCCTGAGCCCGTCATGTCGGGCAAGATGGTGGCAGTATTGGGCACATACAGTCACAGGGCATGCGGTGCCGAAGCCAAAACACCGGCATTCGGCATCTAGGCAGTCGGGCAGCATTTCTGGCATCGGGGCAAAGAGCTGGTCTCTGCCTTCGGTGCCCTGTAGGCACCAAAATCCTGTTTTGGGTCCGTGCCTTGGCTTCTCCTCGTCCAGCACGCTAGTAGCAAAATGAACTGGGTTTCTTCCCTCCTGAACCCATCATCCCAAAATCATAAGGCTCGTGCCTTTCATAGGACAAAAGCATGTTTGGGGTTGAGCTGTTCGGTGCCGTCCCAGAGGCTGTGGGAGGCAGGAAGCGGCACGCGAGGTTGGAGTTTGGCCAGGACCCCGTGGGACGCGGCTGGGCCAAGCGGGCACTAGGGAGGTGCACGGGCTCACTCTGGATGTAAATCAAAGCAGATATAAATCAAATCGCTTCCGTTTCCAACAGGAATGAACCCTCGAAACTCCTTGCTCCAGTCCCAAGTTGCTCTTTAGTCACTGAATCTTCGTAACGACGCTGTAGCAATGAATGCATGTCTGGAAGGACTGGCTTGACTTGCTGTGGTCTGCACCTGGCCAGGTGTGTGATGCCAAGTGCTGTGACATGAGCAACTTCCGCTGCCACTTGCTGTTGCCTCGCTGGCCCACCTGCTCCCCAGATTTCTGCCATTAGCATCTCCTGGCGGCATTCCTCCCGAGGAGACGGTATCGTTATCCCCATTCTACAGAGGGGGCAACTGAGGCATAGCAAGAGGAAGACAGTTGGCTAGAGTCGCCTAGCACAAGGGTCAGGAACACACTTTGGGTCTTGGGAAAGTCCCGAGTCCCAACTTAGTGCTCTCTCTGCTGCCTTGCACAGCTGGAAATGAGGAAGATAATGAGCTTCTGTGATCTGATGTTTAAAATCTCGTGGATCGCAAGCAGCAGAGGTGCTTTGGTTTTTGCAGCGCACTTATTTCTCATGTCCGTGATGCTTTTGGTGGTGTGGCCTTGCTAAATTTGGAAACAGCCTCTCACCTCCCTCTGCCCTGAAAGTATTGGGGAGTTTTAGTTTATTCAGAGCCAGAAGCACACCTGGGTTGCAGGGGCACTCCCCAGCCAGCCTGGAGGACCTGACGCACCGTGGTGCTTCAGCATTGAAACATCCCTACCAAACAGTGAACTGTGCTGTTTGCTGACTTCATTCTCCAGGTGCTCGGCCCCTTAATGAGCTTTATGTGGAGGATGCCTTAAAAACACTTCACAGGTGTAAACAAATGAAGTCTCCTGCTAACCCTTCTGGGTGCATGAGAGTCGGGTGGGGAAACTGAGGCAGGGAGCGGTCAGTGGCTTGACTGAGACGCCGCAGCTTGTTGCAGATCTAGATGCAAGTAGGACGCATCGCTTAATGTGACGGGAATCGCCCTGGGTGAACGGGAGAGGATTTAATGATCTTGTATTTCTGTATCGATTCCATCAAATGGTTCAGAAATCATTTTAAAACAGGCTGCTGCTTATTTAATCCTTGGGGTCTTGGCTTCCAAATTTCGGAGTCCAGTTTGCAAGTGCTTTGCATCTGGAATGTACTTGGGGTTAATGAGGTTTCTTCTTCCAAGGGATCATCTGACTGGCATGGCTGGGAGAGTTTCACTTCCGCTTCCTTTTGGCAAGTCGGGATTTTCATGAGTGATTTTTTTTTTTTTTTGGGGGGTGGGGGGGTGCTTCCTTTAAACTTGTTAAAGGAACCTGATTTCCACCCCCCAACACACACCTCCCGGGAAAGGTGACGCATACTCAAGCATGTCTGATGCAGGTATTCAGAATCAAAAAACCCTGGAATATGAAAATTGCAGCTGCAATAACCTAATAATGCTGGGAGCAAGGGTCGTGCATGCATTGATATAGGGGTTGCGTGGTATTTAGATCAGTGGCTCCCAAAGGGTTGGGGCCCCAGCTGGTTTGTGAGGGTG